>JAMQGT020013057.1:75000-180076 GCA_024447675.2 Pterophyllum scalare | reverse complement strand
TTTATATTGTAAGGTAAAGACACATAATAATTACAGAGAAAACCCAACAGTCAAAACAACCCCCTATGAGCAAGCACCTGGCAACAGTGGGAAGGAAAAACTCCCTTTTAACAGGAAGAAACCTCCAGCAGAACCAGGCTCAGGAGGGGCAGCCATCTGTTGCGACTTGTTGGGGCTGAGGGGAGACGTTGTGGCAAGCATCTCTGCTGCTCCATTAAGGAATGCTATATTTTGACATTTCTGTCTTGATTAACAGAAACAGGAAGATGGAGACAGATAATTTTTTCAGCAGCACCTTTGCCACATTTCATCTAGCTCAGCCACACACTGGATTCTTGTCCCGATCCCCTGTGACTGAACTAAACAATGCAGAGAGCTGGAAGATTTTACGACACAGGGAAATGTGGGAAGGCCACAGAGGTAGATTCAGCAGGTTATTGTAACTGTTTTTTAAAGATCCATGTGTAAACATTTAAACATATAGATAGTGCATAATGCATAATAATACAACATAACAACATAATACATCCAAGAACATTTAGCACTGGTAAATTCTGTAAACACATTTCACTTTATAAATGAGCTAACCTGAGTTTCACTTCTACACCTTAAATTTCTTTGGTGTTGTAAATAAGTTAATTTAAGCAGCTGCACCTGCGTGTTACTGTTTTGATTTTTTTGTGTTTATGTAACACGTTTGATATCAAAAGGTTGTTTTGTGAATCATTCTTCAGCTGAGACCCGTATCTGGTGGAGGTCATTAAATTTCAGGCCACACACACTAATTAATTTAGCTCTGTTGGCAATGTGTAATTGAAAAACTCATTTGTAAAATACAGCCTTTTTCTTGTTAAAATTAGGTTCTAATATGTTGTAATTAAAAGAACCTCCTTGCTAGTTTAAATACCCTAAAGATATATTTTGTTGCACATTTGCAGGTGAATTAAGGTAATACAGCTGTTGTAACACAAGTCAATAACAGTTATTAGTGTTTTTCTACAGAAATATAGAAATGTTTCAACACAAAATGATTTTTTAAATGCCTCATGCTTTTAATCACCTAGGACATAGCTTCATTATGTATTCCTGCCCCACATAATGGATTGTGGCATGCCTCTTCTTTTGGTTCAAATGCAAACACAAATGCTTAAATATATATATATATATGTGTGTGTGTGTGTGTGTGTGTGTGTGTGTGTGTGTGTGTGTGCAAAACTATACAAACTACATCATATAGTGTATATATATATATATATAGACTGGATTTCTAATTTGTCTAATGAGAATATTATTAAAAAAAGAAATGTGCCTTGATGTTTTTTCACCTTACCAGGATTGCAGCTACATGATAGTCTATATTATATTTTTGGTTCTAAATTATTAGTTTTACTTTTATCTAAGATTTTGTTGCAACAAATGTCATCGTTTTATTGATGAAATGAACATGGCTCTAAACCACACTGCGATTTATTAACGCACACCCTTCCAAAAGTCAGAGACAAAAATGTCAAGCTCCCGAAAAATGCCAGAAAAGGCCATGCATTTCACCGTGCTCACTTTTTCAGCATGTGTCACATACTGGTGATGAGTCTCCTTATTAGGCCATATAAGTAGAGTGGCTGTCATGGGTGACACAGGTATGAAGAGCACACAAGGGCAAAATTTGTGCTTGTGTTGCCCTCCTGTCTTCACTCACTGTCACCCAGTGTGGATGCTCTTTGGGTGGCCGGGTAATGCGAATGAGTGTGGTACTAATCGTAGGAATTATCACATCTTCACAAAGGCCTGTCAGTCACATCGGGATGTGCCAGTGACTATATGTACCATAAACAATGCCTATGCAGGACACTGAGCCTTCAAGAGGATACCATCAGATTGATTGGCAGATGTTTAAATTTGGTCTTGCACGACTAACTCCCAAAGTGTTCCAGCCTATTAACTTTAGTTAAGAGTGATTTCCTTGGAGACGTGGTGAAAAAGCAGTTTTTTTGGCAAGTGAGCAGGCATGTCAAATGACTCAATTAATCAATTCCACTGCCAAATTGACAGCATTTAGTGTATGTTGTTTTATCATAGCTCTCCTGCCGTTTCTCATTACAGTTACTTCCACACCTTGAAATGCAACTTGAATCCCAATTATAAGAAGTTTGCATGCACTAAGGGTCCATTAGGTTCTGCCAGTAGTAGTCCAGAGTTATCAGAGTCCTTGCTTCATGTTGTGTGGTATCTAAAACAGGTTATTATAATAGACCTCTGTACATGCCTTGAAAAAGGCACTGGTTTTTCAATGAATTCTGAGTGGCCAGTAATGTAATGCATCATCATTTCCAGCTCACTGCTCTGCAAACATGGCATCTGCAGATGCTATTTTGGATAGTGGCTAATAATGAGTGGAGCTTCAATTATCTGTTATCCTCTCATTAGGTTCATTTGTCCGTTCAGTGTAAATTTTGCTTACACCGGGGCAAGCCTGATGGCATTTTGAATGTGCTGAAAAGTAAACTCTGGCCAGTTTAACAAATCAAAATCGTACTTCCATGAAAACACTCTGACATTTTAAGCAGGAAACTACACTAATGCCTTCTTTTTTCTTTTTAAAACATTCAAATAAAGTCATATCATATCAGCACATCAGTAACATCAGCATGGCATTTTGACTACTTACCTATTTGAAATCCTGCATAAAAATGTTCTGCACAACCACAAACTAAGATGGCTACAGATAAATTCAATAATCTTCTGCCCAAGTGGCTTACTGTATAAGTAATTTCTCAGCATGAAATTGTAATACACTATGGACTCTTGGTCTAAACGATGATTATTCTATATGAGTCATGAGCAGCATCAGACAGCTTAATCCATCACTGAGTTCAAGCAACCACTCTCTTCCTCTAGTTTTTTGCTGGCCTTGATGAATCTATGCCACCTCTTTCGGCTGGGAGCCTCATAACTTACTGGCTGTAATGTTAAATTCTCTCTTCACAGGCCTTGTTTTTCTTTTCTTTTTCGCTCTTTCTTTTATTTTTTTAACATGGCAGTTGGTTTAAAGAATGTACTCTTAACCACAGAGCATTCAATAGCAATAAGTCAGTTTTGGATAGTGTGGAAGCTTGGGCTGTTCAGCATAGCACAGATTCATCAAAAAAAAAGAAAAAGAAAAGATTCATGGCTCATGCAAGACAGTTACTTTTACCACTCTGCCACATTTCCTGCCACAATCCAACTGTTATGCAATCTGTAAACTTTTATGATAATCGTCTTGTATAATGATCATTGTCCTACACTGTTCCTTTCAAACACTGTCTAGATGGTTTGATAATCTGAATCTGTATGGTTTAAAGCTGTGTGCCACTGTTCGTAAGTACGTAAAGTTTATTTATGTAGTGCTTTTCACAGACATAAAAGTCACAAAGTGCTGTACAGCAATTAAAGCACAATATCAATAAAGAACTAAAAAAAGCCTAAATATTAATTTTAAATTAATTGATTTCTAGACAAACTTAAAACATACTCAAAGAAAAAAAAAAAGTCTAAAATGTCAAAATATAAGGCTGAAATTGGTTTAGATGGTTCACATGTCTGATCAGCTCAGGGTTGTACACTTTTGGAGAAAATTTTGAATCATCCAAGACTAGAAAAAGTTGTTGAAGGCTGAAAATGTTTCTCTTTTGGAATTTGGGCAAAATCCAGCAAACATATGTTGCCTCTACAGCACCAGAGGCAACTGTTTAGGAATTTCAGCCATATTTATACATAGTTCTGATTTTTCACGGACTGTCACTGTTAAATAACTTATGCACCTGAATGTATGTACAATTATGTCTACAGGACAAGTAAAACCATATTTTTGATGAAGAAAATCCATCAATCTTCTATCTATTTGGTGGATTCTTCTCAGTCTCAGTTTCTAATGTGTTTTAGAACAGGAATGGGTGTGACTGGTATAAGTTTATGCGAGACTTTTGGTCAAACAATCTAACCTGAGCATAGGTAGAGTTTGCATATGTGGAATATGCAATATCTAATATATTTTTCACATGCGTTCTCCAGCGTACATCCAAGGTCCAAACACTGTAGTTAACATGTAGGTTGATCAGTTCCACTTAGATCAAGATCTCTTTTGCAAGAAAGACCTGTGTACAAAAACAGACAGGCATACACATAATACAGGGACATATTATACATGTTCATAAATTAAGAAAAGGATAGTTGCAGATTGTCATGGTCCTGGGCCGGTGGCCCAGTGTTTTTTGTTATCTTTTGTATTGGTCCTCAGTTGTTTTGCTTCCTAGTTTCTTGTGTTTCCGGGTGTCAAGTCTGCCTCGTTGTTCCCCTTCTGTCTTCCAGTTTTATTTTGATAGGCGTCTGGTCCTTGTGTATTATGTCCAGTTTTGCTTCCCCTTGTCTCGTCAGTGTTATTAGCGTCACCTGTGTTACCACCTGTTTCCACTTTCCTCATTGGCCCTCCTTTGTATTTAGGTCCTGTGAATTCTCTGCCTGTTGTCGCATCGTCTTGTCTTCATTTCCCATGCTGTGTCCCTCTGTCTGTTTTCCTGGTTTTCTGGAGCTCTAATGGAGTTTTAATACTTGCATTCTTTGCCACTGGTCCTGCCTTTTGTTAGCTCTGCCAAATAAAGCTGAGTTTATATCTTACCTCTGTCTGGCGTATCCTGCGTTGGGGTCCTCCTTCCTGTCTGCCACACAGCTGTTCCATGACACAGATAAATAAATATGACCTTTTAAAATGTTCCAGTGAAATCGAAAAATAAAGTTTCACTTTTTTTTTATATATATATATATAGCTCGTTCCATTTATAAGCAGCAAATCAGTGTTTCCAAGTTCAGTCTGAATGAGAAGTACAGTGAATGTTAAAAAGTTCAAAAGTCCTGTGACCTGACAATGTACAACCCAGTATCATGGCAAAGCGTGTAATAGAGCCGCCTATCCACTCCAGGAAATTGTTTGGATGTCACGTTTTGCATGTCCTAGACGTGAAATGGCGCACAGCTAAAGTTGTAGTAATTTGCACTACCACCAGGGTGTGAGATTTTATTTAAAGGCAACAAGCACGATGGCTAATATGTATGCAAAAATGCCCCTCCATACACCTATCAGGTCATCTTTTGTTGCTGTTCAACAATATTCGTTATGTAGCATTGTTTAATGGCTGAAAATCAACAGAAAGGTGGTAATGTTGTTCGCTAGGAATTAAATATCGCTCCCTGCTGGTAGTGCAGGTTACTGCAACTTCCTACAATTTCAACATGCGTGAACATTTCATGTCTATGAGAAGCAAAGTGTGAACTGGACATGGTGACTAGGCCGCTCTGTCAGGTTTGCAATTTAAGAACTGTGTTTAAATTCAGTCCAAGAGTAGGGTTAAAAGCAGGCAATCTTTGCAGTAGAGCCTTGTAAATAAACATCATACAATGCTGCTGAGGAGGACCATCTCACATTTTATTTATTTTTTTTAAATAAAAGATACAGTGGTAAGAAAAGAATCACCTGTGATTAATCACAGTGCACAGTAGCTGTAAATATTCTTTGTCGTTCACCCTGCAGGCTGGTGAAGGGAACTGGGTATTTTGCTCAGTGCTTCGAAAGATAGGCTCATCCCCCATTCTGCTCCTAAATTAAAAATGGAGTTTTACAGAGAAGATGAAGGTATGGACAGCAGAAGGATTCACATCCTGTCAAGAGAAATGCTGAACCGCTTGAAAGTACTGTCAAAAGAATTGGATAAGAAAGGCTGTTCTACATTTAGCCTGACACTTAACTGAATTATGTAAAACCAGTAGAGCCCCCTGCTATGGCCATGCACCCTTTTATTATGCTAACCCAACAGGAAAACCTATTTCATATCTTAAGCATGATATTGCAGAGTGACATGTTTAAATAGGCCTCTTAATATGATATGCCGGTCACACATCGTATTTACCAGATGAACAATATTGCTCATTTGAATTCCATACCCTTTGGCAAAATATGTTATAAACAAAAGAGTGTAACCATTTCAGTAAATCTGCTTGTGTAGTATGCGCCAAAAAAAAATCTCCTCAAAGGCTTACATTCTAGTGGCAGATACCTTTCTTTAAAGTTGCTTCTTTGTTGCCATTGACACTTTCACCCAAACTAAATGGCTATCCATGACAACAGCTTTGTGGATAATTAGTTAGATGATATAATTAGGGCCTCTTAGGCCCCTTTGGTCCCGAAGGACTCAACAGAATGCTCGCTTCTGTGGAGCAGAGAGATAGACACTGCCCTAGCATTGGTTTGTGTAAAGTAGCCTCTTGTATCTATTCATCTTGTCTGCTACACAGAAGCTTTTTCCTGCTCATTAGAGGTTTACTTATGCTCCAGTGAAGAAGCAGGAGGGGTGTTGGCCATGGGGTGGAGACACGCAGCGGTCATTTTATTTTTGTTTGAAGGTGACCACAGTATTTAATGGAGGTGTACAACTCACTGCATGTGATCTCTCTCCCTTGAGTTGTTAATCTCTTCATCACTTTGTCTCTTTTTGTCTACACGTCTCTGGTCTTTGGCTCCGTCTTGGCTTCCCTCTCTTTTTTGTCTTCCACCTTCTGTCTGTCACTCACTCACTCATGCTCCCTTTGGCTCACGCACCTCCATTCTGGTGAAGGAGATGCGTGAGCCAAAGGGAGCACGCAGCGAGTGAGTGACAGACAGAAGGTGGAAAGACAAAAAAGAGAGGTGGGGCCAGAGAACGGAGCCAGAGACCACAGACATCGTGTAGACAAAAAGAGACAAAGTGATGAAGAGATTAACAACTCAAGGGAGAGAGATCACATGCAGTGAGTTGTACACCTCTCATTAATATATCTGTGGTCCACCTTCCAACAAAAATATAAATGACCGCTGCCTGTCTCCACCCCATGGCCAGCACCCCCTCCCTGGCCCTTTTTCACCTGCAGCACAAGCAAGCCTCTCAATGAGCAGGAAACAGCTTCTGTGTAGCAGACAAGATGAGATAGATACAAGAGGCTACTTTACACAAACCAATGCTAGGGCAAGGTGATCTATCTCTCTGCTCCACAGAAGCGAGAACATTCCGTTCAGTTCCTTCCGGACCAAAGGGGCCTGAAGAGAGCCCTAAATTATATCATCTAACTAATTATCCACAAAGCTGTTGTGTCATGGATAGCCATTTAGTTTGGGTGAAAGTGTCAATGGCAACAAAGAAGCAACTTTAAAGAGAAGGTATCTGCCACTAGAATGTAAGCCTTTGAGGACATTTTTTTTGGCTGCATACTACACAAGCAGCATTTACTGAAACGGGTACACTCTTTCGTTTATAACACATTTTGCCAAAGGGTACTGGAATCCAAATGAGCAATATTGTTCATCTGGTAAATACGATGTGTGACCGGCATATCATATTAAGAGGCCTATTTAAACATGTCACTCTGCAATATCATGCTTAAGATATGAAATAGGTTTTCCTGTTGGGTTAGCATAATAAAAGGGTGCATGGCCATAGCAGGGGGCTCTACTGGTTTTACATAATTCAGTTAAGTGTCAGGCTAAATGTAGACAAACAGCCTTTCTTATCCAATTCTTTTGACAGTACTTTCAAGCGGTTCAGCATTTCTCTTGACAGGATGTGAATCCTTCTGCTGTCCATACCTTCATCTTCTCTGTAAAACTCCATTTTTAATTTAGGAGCAGAATGGGGGATGAGCCTATCTTTCGAAGCACTGAGCAAAATACCCAGTTCCCTTCACCAGCCTGCAGGGTGCAACGACAAAGAATATTTACAGCTACTGTGCACTGTGATTAATCACAGGTGATTCTTTTCTTACCACTGTATCTTTTATTTAAAAAAAATAAATAAAATGTGAGATGGTCCTCCTCAGCAGCATTGTATGATGTTTATTTACAAGGCTCTACTGCAAAGATTGCCTGCTTTTAACCCTACTCTTGGACTGAATTTAAACACAGTTCTTACATTGCAAACCTGACAGAGCGGCCTAGTCACCATGTCTAGTTCACACTTTGCTTCTCATAGACATGAAATGTTCACGCATGTTGAAATTGTAGGAAGTTGCAGTAACCTGCACTACCAGCAGGGAGCGATATTTAATTCCTAGCGAACAACATTACCACCTTTCAGTTGATTTTCAGCCATTAAACAATGCTACATAACGAATATTGTTGAACAGCAACAAAAGATGACCTGATAGGTGTATGGAGGGGCATTTTTGCATACATATTAGCCATCGTGCTTGTTGCCTTTAAATAAAATCTCACACCCTGGTGGTAGTGCAAATTACTACAACTTTAGCTGTGTGCCATTTCACGTCTAGGACATGCAAAACGTGACATCCAAACAATTTCCTGGAGTGGATAGGCGGCTCTATTACACGCTTTGCCATGATACTGGGTTGTACATTGTCAGGTCACAGGACTTTTGAACTTTTTAACATTCACTGTACTTCTCATTCAGACTGAACTTGGAAACACTGATTTGCTGCTTATAAATGGAACGAGCTATATATATATATATAAAAAAAAAAGTGAAACTTTATTTTTCGATTTCACTGGAACATTTTAAAAGGTCATATTTATTTATCTGTGTCATGGAACAGCTGTGTGGCAGACAGGAAGGAGGACCCCAACGCAGGATACGCCAGACAGAGGTAAGATATAAACTCAGCTTTATTTGGCAGAGCTAACAAAAGGCAGGACCAGTGGCAAAGAATGCAAGTATTAAAACTCCATTAGAGCTCCAGAAAACCAGGAAAACAGACAGAGGGACACAGCATGGGAAATGAAGACAAGACGATGCGACAACAGGCAGAGAATTCACAGGACCTAAATACAAAGGAGGGCCAATGAGGAAAGTGGAAACAGGTGGTAACACAGGTGACGCTAATAACACTGACGAGACAAGGGGAAGCAAAACTGGACATAATACACAAGGACCAGACGCCTATCAAAATAAAACTGGAAGACAGAAGGGGAACAACGAGGCAGACTTGACACCCGGAAACACAAGAAACTAGGAAGCAAAACAACTGAGGACCAATACAAAAGATAACAAAAAACACTGGGCCACCGGCCCAGGACCATGACAATCTGCAACTATCCTTTTCTTAATTTATGAACATGTATAATATGTCCCTGTATTATGTGTATGCCTGTCTGTTTTTGTACACAGGTCTTTCTTGCAAAAGAGATCTTGATCTAAGTGGAACTGATCAACCTACATGTTAACTACAGTGTTTGGACCTTGGATGTACGCTGGAGAACGCATGTGAAAAATATATTAGATATTGCATATTCCACATATGCAAACTCTACCTATGCTCAGGTTAGATTGTTTGACCAAAAGTCTGCATAAACTATACCAGTCACACCCATTCCTGTTCTAAAACACATTAGAAACTGAGACTGAGAAGAATCCACCAAATAGATAGAAGATTGATGGATTTTCTTCATCAAAAATATGGTTTTACTTGTCCTGTAGACATAATTGTACATACATTCAGGTGCATAAGTTATTTAACAGTGACAGTCCGTGAAAAATCAGAACTATGTATAAATATGGCTGAAATTCCTAAACAGTTGCCTCTGGTGTATAGAGGCAACATATGTTTGCTGGATTTTGCCCAAATTCCAAAAGAGAAACATTTTCAGCCTTCAACAACTTTTTCTAGTCTTGGATGATTCAAAATTTTCTCCAAAAGTGTACAACCCTGAGCTGATCAGACATGTGAACCATCTAAACCAATTTCAGCCTTATATTTTGACATTTTAGACTTTTTTTTTTCTTTGAGTATGTTTTAAGTTTGTCTAGAAATCAATTAATTTAAAATTAATATTTAGGCTTTTTTTAGTTCTTTATTGATATTGTGCTTTAATTGCTGTACAGCACTTTGTGACTTTTATGTCTGTGAAAAGCACTACATAAATAAACTTTACGTACTTACGAACAGTGGCACACAGCTTTAAACCATACAGATTCAGATTATCAAACCATCTAGACAGTGTTTGAAAGGAACAGTGTAGGACAATGATCATTATACAAGACGATTATCATAAAAGTTTACAGATTGCATAACAGTTGGATTGTGGCAGGAAATGTGGCAGAGTGGTAAAAGTAACTGTCTTGCATGAGCCATGAATCTTTTCTTTCTTTTTTTTTTTGATGAATCTGTGCTATGCTGAACAGCCCAAGCTTCCACACTATCCAAAACTGACTTATTGCTATTGAATGCTCTGTGGTTAAGAGTACATTCTTTAAACCAACTGCCATGTTAAAAAAATAAAAAGAAAGAGCGAAAAAGAAAAGAAAAACAAGGCCTGTGAAGAGAGAATTTAACATTACAGCCAGTAAGTTATGAGGCTCCCAGCCGAAAGAGGTGGCATAGATTCATCAAGGCCAGCAAAAAACTAGAGGAAGAGAGTGGTTGCTTGAACTCAGTGATGGATTAAGCTGTCTGATGCTGCTCATGACTCATATAGAATAATCATCGTTTAGACCAAGAGTCCATAGTGTATTACAATTTCATGCTGAGAAATTACTTATACAGTAAGCCACTTGGGCAGAAGATTATTGAATTTATCTGTAGCCATCTTAGTTTGTGGTTGTGCAGAACATTTTTATGCAGGATTTCAAATAGGTAAGTAGTCAAAATGCCATGCTGATGTTACTGATGTGCTGATATGATATGACTTTATTTGAATGTTTTAAAAAGAAAAAAGAAGGCATTAGTGTAGTTTCCTGCTTAAAATGTCAGAGTGTTTTCATGGAAGTACGATTTTGATTTGTTAAACTGGCCAGAGTTTACTTTTCAGCACATTCAAAATGCCATCAGGCTTGCCCCGGTGTAAGCAAAATTTACACTGAACGGACAAATGAACCTAATGAGAGGATAACAGATAATTGAAGCTCCACTCATTATTAGCCACTATCCAAAATAGCATCTGCAGATGCCATGTTTGCAGAGCAGTGAGCTGGAAATGATGATGCATTACATTACTGGCCACTCAGAATTCATTGAAAAACCAGTGCCTTTTTCAAGGCATGTACAGAGGTCTATTATAATAACCTGTTTTAGATACCACACAACATGAAGCAAGGACTCTGATAACTCTGGACTACTACTGGCAGAACCTAATGGACCCTTAGTGCATGCAAACTTCTTATAATTGGGATTCAAGTTGCATTTCAAGGTGTGGAAGTAACTGTAATGAGAAACGGCAGGAGAGCTATGATAAAACAACATACACTAAATGCTGTCAATTTGGCAGTGGAATTGATTAATTGAGTCATTTGACATGCCTGCTCACTTGCCAAAAAAACTGCTTTTTCACCACGTCTCCAAGGAAATCACTCTTAACTAAAGTTAATAGGCTGGAACACTTTGGGAGTTAGTCGTGCAAGACCAAATTTAAACATCTGCCAATCAATCTGATGGTATCCTCTTGAAGGCTCAGTGTCCTGCATAGGCATTGTTTATGGTACATATAGTCACTGGCACATCCCGATGTGACTGACAGGCCTTTGTGAAGATGTGATAATTCCTACGATTAGTACCACACTCATTCGCATTACCCGGCCACCCAAAGAGCATCCACACTGGGTGACAGTGAGTGAAGACAGGAGGGCAACACAAGCACAAATTTTGCCCTTGTGTGCTCTTCATACCTGTGTCACCCATGACAGCCACTCTACTTATATGGCCTAATAAGGAGACTCATCACCAGTATGTGACACATGCTGAAAAAGTGAGCACGGTGAAATGCATGGCCTTTTCTGGCATTTTTCGGGAGCTTGACATTTTTGTCTCTGACTTTTGGAAGGGTGTGCGTTAATAAATCGCAGTGTGGTTTAGAGCCATGTTCATTTCATCAATAAAACGATGACATTTGTTGCAACAAAATCTTAGATAAAAGTAAAACTAATAATTTAGAACCAAAAATATAATATAGACTATCATGTAGCTGCAATCCTGGTAAGGTGAAAAAACATCAAGGCACATTTCTTTTTTTTAATAATATTCTCATTAGACAAATTAGAAATCCAGTCTATATATATATATATATATACACTATATGATGTAGTTTGTATAGTTTTGCACACACACACACACACACACACACACACACACACACACACACATATATATATATATATATTTAAGCATTTGTGTTTGCATTTGAACCAAAAGAAGAGGCATGCCACAATCCATTATGTGGGGCAGGAATACATAATGAAGCTATGTCCTGAGGTGATTAAAAGCATGAGGCATTTAAAAAATCATTTTGTGTTGAAACATTTCTATATTTCTGTAGAAAAACACTAATAACTGTTATTGACTTGTGTTACAACAGCTGTATTACCTTTTAATTCACCTGCAAATGTGCAACAAAATATATCTTTAGGGTATTTAAACTAGCAAGGAGGTTCTTTTAATTACAACATATTAGAACCTAATTTTAACAAGAAAAAGGCTGTATTTTACAAATGAGTTTTTCAATTACACATTGCCAACAGAGCTAAATTAATTAGTGTGTGTGGCCTGAAATTTAATGACCTCCACCAGATACGGGTCTCAGCTGAAGAATGATTCACAAAACAACCTTTTGATATCAAACGTGTTACATAAACACAAAAAAATCAAAACAGTAACACGCAGGTGCAGCTGCTTAAATTAACTTATTTACAACACCAAAGAAATTTAAGGTGTAGAAGTGAAACTCAGTTTGTTCATTTATAAAATGAAATGTGTTTACAGAATTTACAGTGCTAAATGTTCTTGGATGTATTATGTTGTTATGTTGTATTATTATGCATTATGTACTATCTATATGTTTAAATGTTTACACATGGATCTTTAAAAAACAGTTACAATAACCTGCTGAATCTACCTCTGTGGTTTTCCCACATTTCCCTGTGTCTAAAATCTTCCAGCTTCTGATTGTTTAGTTCAGTCACAGGGGATCAGGACAAGAATCCAGTGTGTGGCTGAGCTGATGAAATGTGGCAAAGGTGCTGCTGAAAAAATTATCTGTCTCCATCTTCCTGTTTCTGTTAATCAAGACAGAAATGTCAAAATATAGCATTCCTTAATGAGCAGCAGAGATCTTGCCCCACAACGTCTCCCCTCAGCCCCAACAAGTCGCAACAGATGGCTGCCCCTCCTGAGCCTGGTTCTGCTGGAGGTTTCTTCCTGTTAAAAGGGAGTTTTTCCTTCCCACTGTTGCCAGGTGCTTGCTCATAGGGGGTTGTTTTGACTGTTGGGTTTTCTCTGTAATTATTATGTCTTTACCTTACAATATAAAGCAGCTTGAGGCGACTGTTTGTTGTAATTTGGCATTATATAAATAAGATTGAATTGAACTGGATGTATATTGAGTCTCAAAAGTGGGAGGGTGGTAGGACAATCCCAGTTGTCAGAGGGTGAAATGCAACCCTAGACAGGTTGCCATGCAGTACAGTATAACTGATATCACAATCGTGAGAAAGAATGCAGTTTTTTTTTAAACATGGTCATTAGGGGAAGCCCACAGACAGCGGCGAATTGTGTGTTTTTCTTTTGAAGAATGAAATACCTTAGTTCGGAAAATATTCTGCCTCCAACTGGGGTAAAGTGGATTTTTAACCTCTCCATTTGCAACACTCCATTGTGCTCAAGCACAGCTCATTAATATATCTGTATCATGATAAGCTTCATTTGCTGATCCAAGTACAAGTACGTGAGAGATGGATAGCAGCTGCTTCCATTAGTTCCATTATACTACCAATATAGCTCTCCTGCTGAACTTACTCATGGAAAGATGGCCCATGCTTTCTGGCTGCTGAATCATTTAGTGTGAAGTCTCAGTATAGCCTCTGAATGAATACGTTTGTGTGATTTCTTTAGAACACAGTCTTTTGAATTTTGCTGAATAAAGTTCTGAGAGTTGTGGCAGAGTTGCAAACACACACCCAACTAATATTTGATAAGATGATGAAAAAAATATTTTTTTAACGTATGTAAATAATTGTTAGGTCTCTTTGGCACATTATTCTAAGCCCGGCAAGTTTGTTTATGAGCGCTCACACCTGAAACCTGGCAGTCACAAAAATAAGCAGTACGTACACACACATTGAGCTCACGTTACCCTTGCTGCTTGCATAATAAATTATGTTTATGCCTTCAGCACTGGGTTGATAATACTTCTGTAAATATAGATTGTTCATGGGTAGTATATTACACGAGTCTCAGCTGTGTCTATGGAGACACAAGGGCAGGGTCCACAAACAAAGCCTTGTACTTGTGTGCCAGAGTTAGACAAAAAAAACATCTATATTTATTTGCAAAAATGGAAAAGTTTATCTTGGGGATGAACTTTTAGGGAATGAATGATAAATTTCACCATTTTTTTTCCGCTACTGCTGTCAGTGTTGTAAGTTTCTCTCAGACAATTTTATTCAACTGGCAACAGCCACCATGCGAGTTCATATCAAATATCTGCTCTCCTTATTATTCTAATGATCACTGTCAATCTTGATGGATTGGTGTATGCATTATCGACCTGAAAATATGTGAGAGAGAACAGTCTCGGCATGCATCACTGAAGGAACAGTTTGGCTTTATGGGCAAACCCATTAGCCGCGTTAATCAGGATAAAATGTCTCTCTCATCTATTTTCAGTGGCTGACCGCAATAATGAGTCATTAAACATTGTGTTTCAGAGAAATCCATCTCCATCTTGGCCCAAAGATATTCTGAGATTATTCATATTATCTCTTCTTCTCCACCAAAAAAATATTGTATCAGATCAAATTTGAAAGAAATCTGCTCAGAATGATGGCCATAGATTAAATAAATCAAAAAAGAAATGTTTTTAAAGGTTAATCAGGAGGTAAGTATTCATACTCTGCCTCTTAAGCTTATTGAATCATCACCTACAGAGGACATATTTTTATACTGTGCCAAGTCATCCTGTGTGGTGGGAGGACTGCCCCTAGCTTATTTTATGTGAGTTTCAATGACATTTGTTGTCCTTTCCTATGACATTGGACATGGACAGTCTCCTAGAGACACACATTTCCTGTATGAAGTTATGTTTGGAAAAAAATTACCATACTCATTTTCTTTTAACCCTTTATCTATACTGACCTATTAAAAAAATGAAAGCTCTCATCTGTGTATGCTGAGCTATTACTTTAGATTAAAATTATTTGTATGTAGGCCTTGATGTCACTGCATGCTGTAATTAAAACATTTGTCAATTCCACCTTGCTGATTATTGAGACGCTTGGAACCATCTACCAAGAAACTTTATTTGATGCAGGAGTCTGATGTATCTCTGCCGTACCCAGTTGCCACCGCCCGAGTTTCATCAGGATGAGCGTGTCACGGTTGTTGCAGGCAAGACAGGGAGGACCCCGATGCAGGACACAAGGCGAGAGCTTTAATAGGACTAGCTTTTATTGTGAATGCTTAAACTAAATTAAAGGAAACTTGAAACTCAAAACTTGAAATACAAAACTCTAAACTCTAAATACAAAGGCATATAGCAGGAGCATCAATAGAGATGAAGAAATGACGAGGACCCCAACAAAGAACTAAACAACACTGAGACCTTAAACACACAGAGGGAACAAGGGGTGAGGGGAAGCAGCTGGGCACAACAGGTGAAATGAATGAAACTAATAACACTGGAAGCAAAACTCAACACAAAACACAGGCAACACGGGACTGCCAAAATAAAACAGGAAGTGACTAAGCATAACACACACACACACACACAAACAACAAAAAAACCTGACATCGAAGGGATAACAGACAGACACAGGATCACGAGAACACAGGGAAATCAGAAACGCAAATAAACTGAGAACTAAACTGTAAGCAGAACCAAGAAACAACCCGAAACGTAAAACAAAGCAGGACTACACAAAAGAGCTACACACACTGGGCCACCGGCCCACAACCATGGCATCTTCAAGTATACTACAAGAGAGGGCTGTCTGTGCCAGCGGGATGAGGATGAGACTTTGAGGGACAGGTCTTTGTGGCTACGTTGACTTCAGTGATTGCGGAGTGTTGGAACTTGCTGTACCTCATAGGGAGGTTAAGTGGTCTACCGACAAGAAGGGGAGGCAGTACCTGTACATGCTAAACTTCTGGAACTACGCACCTTCCTTAGAAATATAGAGCTTTCTGAAAAGAAAATAGTTTGGTATTTAAAAACAGTCTCCTCAGGCTGATGGTGCTTCTGTGTGAACCATAAATGTGAGTCTGTAGAGGAAAAGAGTACTTGTTTCTGGAGTGTTTTAGTTCAGCCTGTGGGGTGCTCAAGGCCAAGAGAAGGTCTTTAACAAGAGAAGGTAGATGATGCTGCTGAAAACAACTCTTCCAAAGCGGTCACAAATGGAAGGAGACTCTAGTGGTGAAGAAAACACTGTTTACTTATGCTTCTGTCAGCCCTTCTCCCCCTTATATTAGCCACATCTCCTCTATGCCTGCTAAAGCATTTATAAAGAGAGATTTTTGAAAAAGACCACATCAAAACAGACCCCCCACCAGCCTGCCTGCCAGCCTGCCAGCCACAATGCCAAAAAGAATGACAGGGACCAGCGATATCATCTGCAAGAAGACTGACAGACCTAACGCCAAGGTTTCATTCTGGTACCATACTTGAAGGTTTCACCTTCCGATTCATCTCTATCAAGCCCTGCAGCTTCATTCCCAAACTCTGTTCACCCAGTAACAGTGGATTCACCCTGGGCTTATTCCGGTCCATCTCTGCCTGACTCTTCCTAAATAGTGTTAAATATGCTTTTTGTCTGGGTTATTTATTTATTTATTTTATTGGACAGTTTAGCAGTTAAGAGTAGATAGGAGGGAGGGGAAGAGAGAGCAGGCAAAGGGCCGCAGGTCAGACAACCCCGAGCTGCTGCGTTTCGGCCGAGGGGCATATGGACGCCTGCTCACCCACTGAGCTAAATCAGCACCCCACTTTTGACCTGTTGAGTAACATTCAGTACAAGTATCAAAATGTGCAGGCTGTCACACAAATGCGGTTAGCCAAAAGAATGACCCCTAATCCCTAACTTCTTCTATGACAGCCACCACGATGGGTTGATGAAAAAACTTTGGACTCCATACTTTATTCTACCTATCGAGAAGTTGTTGGCTCTGCAGTGTATCTATGTGCCACAATCTACAGTGAAAATAGCCCAATTTCGATTGCTCACCCAGGCTTGGAAAGGACCCCAAGAAACTCGTGAATGAACTTTTTTATTAAGCCTTATTTGGCATTCTTGAAAAACAAGAGGCTTGTGATGATTTATCATTCTGAAAAAAAAGAAAAGAAATTGACTGAGTGAAAAAAAAATTCAAAGTGTGCCTGATAAAAATGTCTCAGCTGAGCTCTCCATTCTACCCACTGAACAGATGCATTTGAATATGTTTATTGCTGGTGTCTGTAGCTGTGACAAGGTATTGCTAGAATTTGGGGCTGAAGGAAACACAGTCGTTAGGGTGGCTGCTATTATGAAAGACTTAAATGGATCTACATTTGTATCAAAGAGAAACTGCTTCCTAAATATGTTTCAACCCTCTGTGAGAACATTTATACAGTACCTCAAAACTTTCCTCTCAAAGGTAAAGGTCCTCTGACTCGCTTGACTGTACCACGCATGAGATACACATGAAGCTCTTCCTGTTCAGCCGGGGTCGTGCGTTCGGTGTCATATATATGCTGTGTGGAAGGTAAGGTCCGATGTAGTTTAAATGTTGCTCCGAGCTAAAAGTGTGAGGAAAATAACCCTTGCTGTGGAGAATAGTGCTTTGGGCATTGTGCTGAGATGCACTGCGAGGAACAACAGGGAGTCGGTAAATTTTAGATTACAGTCAGAGTCTGTTCAACAGTACTTTGGTGCTGCTTTAATCCCAGCTCTACCATATCTATGATGATCAAGTAGCTCGCAAACCCCTTTGAATTGGGTGCTATCAATACCAATATTGAGCAGGAGCAACTGGTGGATTTTCTAGTTGGACCCCTTGGATCTCACAGCTGAAAACAGCTGGATGCCACTCCATTTACAGAGAGGCTATTAAATCTGTAAGTCAATAAAAATAAAAATGTTTATTACATGTAGTAATGTTTTTTTTTTCAATTTTACATTATTATTTAAAAATGAAAGAAAGAAAAACACCAAAGTCTGATATATGAGCATGATCAAAGTCATCAATAGCAATATCTAAAAGAAACATCTGTTTTTGTTAATCAGTTTTCAATTGTTTTCTCTGAATTAATATTCATTTAAAGAAAAATAACTCACTTCTGAAGGGCAGTCTGATTCCATGGTTGCGAATGAATTGCTGTGAAATACGTAGTTTCTAAAATAAATATATCTTAGTTTTAAAGTTACAAAAGTTACAAAAGTTTTCATACCAGAGCACATCTTGAGAGTTTTTTTTATTAAAAAAGCTGCTTCATCCATAAAGCTTCCTATACTATACCCTTGTCTTATGCTGATTAGTTTGAAATAATAAAATAAAACATAAACATCAAGAATCGTCCTTTTAAATTAAAAAATAAAAAAAATTAGCTCATGTGATATGACATAGGATGTCACAGCCAGAGGTGGAGATCTTGAAACAAGCTCTTAGGAAAATTCTATTTAAATTATTAAGCTGTTTATCTAAAAGTGATACATGTGACTAAAGAACCTGGGTGCTTATTGATTTAGTTAATGAAAAGATTCCCCATTGTTTTAGCTGCACAAGGGAAAGCTGAGACCATATACCTTTCATACATTTGCTTACGATAGCAAAAAGAAAGCTAATGATATTCCAGTGCTTCTCCAAAGGAGTGATGCGCATGGCTCTAACTGGCATCATTACAGTGTGATGCTTGAAGCAAAATATAAAAGGCACATGGAGCACTGATAGGAATCAGCACATCAGAACACTGTGGGGAAAAAGGAAGAATAGAAATCGAACACTGATATTGAAATCCATGCCCGTTTATTGTATATCAAAGTGATTTTTTCCAAATGGATTCAGGCTTGGATAATGAGAAAGACTTGACAAATGTGAACGTGATACAGCGTGAATAATTGTTCCTTATGAATTATAAAAGCTTTTGTAGTGCTTCACATTTTATTGCAGTACAAAACTACTCAATTATGTTCATACGAAATTAAATGAAAAAAGATATAAGGGGGGCGCAATGGCTGTGATTTTTCATAGTCCTGGACATTTACAGAAACGTAAGCATTGTATATGCAAGTTTCTCAGTTTTAATAATTTAAATTGATAGATCAAAAGTATTCAAATAAGTTTGGTCACTTTGCTTTGTGGCTATACTTTTTCAAGACCTTTATTAAAAACACCTTGTTTGTTATTCTCCATGTTTGTTTTTTTTACTTGTCAAAAAGTTTATCCTTTGCATTTGAGCAAAGCAAAATTGAATCTGCAGGTCATTACTTTTTTTACAGTATTTTTTTTTTTTTTACCATGTTAGTGGGTAATGGGACTACAGTGTGCCTCGTTATGTTTTTGAACATAGAGTGCAAAGACAAACAAAAGACAGGTTGGGAAACAGTGCCTGGGGCTGTGTACTTGCTGAAATTCTGAAAATTGTAATCCTCAACAAAATATTCTGTGGCCTGTTGTAAACGCATTTCTGTGGTATAGTCCACGTATAATATCATTGTTTCCTGATTTGCCTTAATTATATTTCCCTGCTGTGTTGACATGAAGCAAAATTGTTTAATTCCATATCCATCTGTATGTGCCAGGATGTTTATGGTTTCATGATTTATTGTAATTTATGCAATCTTGATTTATGTAATGTTAATTTTTTCACAGTTTTTGCAAATGAGTACACTATAGCATTGGTCTGTGTATATGCATGTGGAAGGGTGCAGAAAAGACAAACAAGATCTGAACGCCTTTGAAGTCCACAGCTGAACTCTGCCTAAACTTTAATCAATAATTTTATGAATTCCCCACAAACACGTGTAGAATTCTTAATTTAATCTACAGCAGTGTTCTAATCATGCAGCCTTCCTGCAGCATACAGTAATTTAACATTCACTAACACGTGTTCAAAGTAGCTTCAAAAACCATCTATAATGTAAATGCATCCGGTTTGCCACTTACCACTAGAATGGCAGTTAATAAAAGCCTTTCTAAGTGTACCATTCAAGACCAAACAAACAACACAATATTAACAAGAACAACAAAATATGGCAACATAATTCATTTCCATTGGCCCCTGCATGAAGTACATTTAGAACTCCCTATACACTGCTAAAGAGAGTAATCTATATTCCTTATATACACATTTGCATCAACTAACCGAATATGGTTAGTTAGAGGTGGAGAGCTGCTTCATAGTGCAGCTCTGTTAAGATGTCTGAACACAACAGACAGAAATTACAGCCGGCCTAACGCTGAACTCTGATGTTTGTAGTCAAGTGACAGTGAAGATGTCATGCACTGATGGCTTGGAAAAGTTCTCCTGTAAATCTCTATTGATTACCTATTGCTGGCTCTTAGCTGCAGAGCACTTGGCAAGAGGTTGATTTTGTCTGGGTGCTGTTCAAAGCAGAAATACATCTGATGATGGAGGAGCGTTTTAGGGGGGGCAGACCTAAGTTGGCATTTTGGAGTGAGGACAGACTGCAAAGCCAAACAAGGCAGCTTTGGCTAGAGACCAATGTGTTCCCTGTACTCAGAGCATATCATTGCAAGTAACGCTTGTTCCCTTATGCAGTTTTCAAAAATATACCCAACCATGAGACTGTGCACTAATTTCAACCTGCTTTAATGATAAAAACAAACAAACAAAAAAGACACAGCTGTTTTCTTTTTTCTTTTAATCTGTTGTGCTCTGGCTTCATTCAATAGGTCAGCACTAGTTTTTTGATGGTAAGAGGTCAATGCAAAGGTCTGTTACTATCCAATAAATAAAACCACAGGAAGAACTAAAAAAACCTGCATCCCAAAGGATAAACACAGCTTCTAAGTAATATCAGTGGAGTTATGAGAAGTTCAGGTAAAAAAAAAATATAATGCATTCAGGAAGGGAAGGAACAATTGAAGGCGTCAGTT
Source organism: Pterophyllum scalare (assembly GCA_024447675.2). NCBI lineage: Eukaryota > Metazoa > Chordata > Actinopteri > Cichliformes > Cichlidae > Pterophyllum > Pterophyllum scalare. The sequence goes on along the minus strand of JAMQGT020013057.1, from coordinate 158,986 downwards.
AATAAATCTTCAGATAATTCATACATTAATAAACAGAGATACTTTTTCCATTGTATATTTTCTCCTTAGCGACTGAAATGCAAGGGCATTACTACTCAGGTCAGCCTAAGGAAGTATACTCTTCTGAATATCAAATAGTCTGCAGCTTCGTCATCTGCCCTTTTCTCTACCAGTGACTTCATACATCACTGTGTTGTCTGAGCACACCCTTGGAACATGGAATTTATATGAGATTACAGTTCCACAGTCTCTGTATTGTCAGCACAGTGGACCACTGAAGAGATTCTTTTCCTAAATGCAGGTGACAGCTTTATTTTTTTATTTTTCGTATTAGCATATAGTATTGATCACACTTTAGGTAATAGCAAATAATGATATGAACACCACATTTTCTGGCTGTAGCATAACAACATAAACAATAATAATAATTAGATTGTATTCTATCCCCTTAATAGGGCCATTTATCAGGAATGCTTCAGCACTGTCGGTTCAGTATGTAAGCCTTACAGTAAATTAACTACTTTGTAGCTTGCATCATGCTGAGTGAACTGTGTGAGTAGCTTCAGAAGAGGCTAAGATGAAAGAGCAGTGGGTTTTGAACTAATTATTTCTGCTTACTTGATAAGGATAACTCACCATGACCACAGCACTAGCCCAAAGTCTGGCTGTGTGACAACCACAATCCCTAATTTAAGAAGTAGTGTGCATATTTTGAACAGGTGACAGATCAAGAGAGGCTACAAATAAGATTTTATTTTTCAATGATCCGAAGCCAGTTAACTGGGCTCTTTTTGTGCTCTTTTTGAGAAGTCTGTGCTCTTTCACAAATGTTTACTTTTGTATGATTGCTCCTTGTTCCCTTGAGAACCATAACAATAATTTTACCTCTGTAACTCTGCATTTTTATTGAGCTTAATGCGATCTTGTTTGGTTTACTTATTTGTAACATGTGCCAAAAGTTAATATGAAATTCTATATGCAAAATCAATAAAATAATCTCTCTGTACAGAATGAAAGTATGTAGTACAGCTGTAGACGTACTGTCATCACCAATGGATGACACTGCTGAGAATATAAAATAAAGGGCAACATTCCCTATTTAGAGGAAGCTGCTGTCGTTTTCATGGTATTTGTCCTCATAGTTTGTGTAAAATTAGTAACTAATTTACCAAGACAGTAGCTAATTATGCAAAAACACTTTTACATAATTAGCTACTGTCTGGGCAACCTAATGCAGAGCTCAAATATGCCACACAGTGGTAGAATCTACTAAAAATGGAGACATCTCTAAGCCCAGAAAACAAAATAGAATCTGTTTACTGAAATAGAAATACTGAGTGAAAGAACATGATGCATTAACTGTTTACTCAGATGCAATTCCACTTTACCTGAGGAAATCTGGGCACCTACTGATTATAAAATTAATGCAGTGGAAATAACTGCACACTTTCTATCATAAAAGAGTGAATTTTCTTATCTACCCATCTGAGTCCTCTTGAAAAAATTAATACTGTAAGTGTTTATTATATCCTTGATTGTTGATTGACATCAGCTGAATTAATGTTATCTGTAGTCTCTGGAGTGGAGTGTTTCATTCTTTTCCTCATAAGAAACACTTTTTCTTTCAAACATCTTATTTCCTTTTTTTTTTAAAGTGTGCAGTTATTTCCACTGCATTAATTTTATAATCAGTAGGTGCCCAGATTTCCTCAGGTAAACTCTGAGTAGTCAATGCATTATGTTCTTTCACTCAGTATTCTATTTCAGTAACATATTTTCTTATTTTGTTTTCTGGTTTTAGACATGTTTTCATTTTTAGCAGATTTACCACTGTGCTATATTTGAGCTCTGCATTAGGTTGCCCAAGACAGTAGCTAATTATGCAAAAACACTTTTACATAATTAGCTACTGTCTGGGCAACCTAATGCAGAGCTCAAATATGCCACACAGTGGTAGAATCTACTAAAAATGGAGACATCTCTAAGCCCAGAAAACAAAATAGAATCTGTTTACTGAAATAGAAATACTGAGTGAAAGAACATGATGCATTAACTGTTTACTCAGATGCAATTCCACTTTACCTGAGGAAATCTGGGCACCTACTGATTATAAAATTAATGCAGTGGAAATAACTGCACACTTTAAAAAAAAAAGGAAATGGAATGACACAGATGTTGAAAGAAAAAGTGTTTCTTATGAGGAAAAGAATGGAAACACTCACTCCAGAGACTACAGATAACATTAATTCAGCTGATGTCAATCAACAATCAAGGATATAATAAACACTTACAGTATTAATTTTTTTAGAGGACTCACAATAGGTAGTCAAGAAAATTCACTCTTTTATGATAGAAAGTGGGCAGAGCTGATATTTAAACATTAGTTTAGTTTGTAATTTAACTTATTGATCATCTGCTAATCTAGTACAATAGTACAGTTTATTCAGGCAAAATTACAAAAACAAGACCACTGCTTTTGTTTGAAATATTTGGGCAAATATAAAACTAATCAGAATCAACAAAACATAGCCTCAGTGTATTTTTAATGCTATGCCTACTTTATTTGTTCACATTTTACATAAAAATTTGCCGCTGAAATCTCTGCATTAGCGATGCCCCGACTGACTGGCCAGGGACCAGAATCAGTTGATTTCCATGGTTCTTGGCCTGGACCGATGACCAGCCAGTCTACGACATATATGATTACAAGCTGGTTCATACACACAACACTCATACAGCAGCACAGGCAAATAGACTCCGGCCCAAGCCACACATTAACATGCAGTTAGAGTGGAAGCTCCTCGCTATGAATGACAACATAAAGTACGCCAAAGTGCAACCAAAACATCTGGAATGAAATGCAGAATTTGCAAGTCTCATGAACCCATTTTTCATTTACAATAGAATATAGAGAACATTTCAAATGTTTAAACTGATTCATGTCACTAGTTCATGAAAAATGTGAACTCATTTTGAATTTGATGGCAGCAACACGTTTCAAAAAAGGCAACAAAAGGCTGGAAAAGTGAGTGATACTAAAAACAGCTGGAGTAACATTTTACAACTAATTAAAGCAATGGGCATCAGATCAGTAACATGACTGGTATAAAAAAAAATTTTTATAGAGTTTCTCAGAAATAAAGACTGAAAGAAGTTCACCAATCTTCAAAAAACTCTGTCTACAAATTGTGGAACAATTTCAGAATACTCTTCCTCAGCATAAAATTGTGAAGACTTTGAATATCTCATCATCTACAGTACATCACGAAAGGATTCAGAGTATCTGGAGAAATATCTGTGCACAAAGGACAAGTCTGAAAATCTATTTTGGATGTACATGATCTTCAAGCAGCACGACATTAAAAACAGGCATGATTCTGTCATGGAAATCTCCGCATGCGCTCAGGAACACTTCCAGAAATCTTTGTCTCCCATTCAGAAACACATATGTGAGCATAATCCAGAAACTGTGCACCAAAGCTCATTTAAAGTGGACTGAGGCAAAGTGGAAAACCATTCTGTGGTCAGACAAATCAAAGTTTTAAAAATTTTTTGGAAAACCTGGATACCGTACCCTCCAGACTAAAAAAGAGAGGAACAATATGGCTTGTTATTAGTGCTCAGTTCATAAACATGCATGTCTAATGGTATGGGAGTGCATTACTGCCTGTGGAATTCATAGCTTGCAACGCAGAATGCAATGCAGAAAGTTATACAACTGTTTTAGTCCAATCCAAAGGCTGTCTTTTCCAGAGAAGGCCTTCCCTATTTCAGAAAGACAATGATAGACTGCATACTGTATCTATTACAACAGCATGGCTTTATATGTAGAAGAGTCTGAGTACTGAACTGGTCTTGCTGCAGTCCATATCTTTCACAAGCTGAAAATATTTGATGCATCATGAAGCGAACAATACAACAAAGAACACCCAGGACCGGTGAGCAGATAGAATCCCATATCAGACAAAAATCTGACAACATTCCTCTCCCAAAACTTCAACAATTGGTCTCCTTGGTCCCAGACAGTTATGGACTGTTGTTAAAAAAAAAAAAAAAAAAGTATACATGGGCCTGTCCCAACTTTTTTGAGACACGTTGCTGTCATCAAATTCAAAATTAACTTTTTTTTTTTTTTAAAAAGCTACATTTTCTCAATTTAAACATCTGATAGTTTCCTATGTTCTATTGAGAATAAAATATGGATTTATGAGATTGCATTCTGGGTTTTAATTTACATTTTACATACCATCCCAACTTTTGTGAAATTGTGGTTGTAAACCACAGGGGACCACCACAAAAATATTTGTAACAAACGTAATTAGCTAAACACAGCTATTTTAAAGAAGCTAACAAAGACAAAGTTGCTAACGCCACCCAAAACTCAAAGCCAGCCACAAGTCAAAAGCTCAGGTATAAGTTTCAGTATGAGCAGTCAAGGGATCAAAGTAGTTTTGAGGAAAATTATGCAGAAGAGTTGATGTCCTGCCATATGGTGAAGTTATACTGGCTATATCTTAGAAAGGATACTGGAAGGAATGCAAGCAACTGATGTGTTTTGTTATATAAATCTGCTGCACATGCATTTGCTTGGCAGGTTAAAATATGTCAGGTAAAGGTGTGTTTACAGCAACTTATTTTCAGTTAATTATTTGTACCTTGTTGCAGTATCAGAACACTTTATTTTCAGTTAAGTGAAAAAAGATCCACTAATTTCTGTTATGAAAACTAAATGTTGCAATGAAGAAAAGTTGATTTTTTTCTTGTATATGCTGTTAATTATGGTTCTCGGAAAAGAAAATCGATGGGTCATACTCACATTCATATTTTAAAAAAATCAGAAATCAGAATTACCCAAGAAAATTGCAGTTGGTGCATTTCTACTTTGCATCTGGAGCGGTCATCAGCTTTGTAGCAGAACGTCCACTGAAAAGACTTCATGTTTGGACAAACACTAAAATCTTAACTGAAACCATCAGCATTACTAAATATCTCAGTAAAGAACGAATGCATGAAGGCTTTATTTTTTAATTATTATTTTGTTGTTTATTTATTTTGTTGTTTAAGTGACATTTAATTGGATAAAGCTGGTCTAATGTTTTTCCACTCCATTTCTTCTACAACTGGACCATCTCATTCCCCAAACCCTTTGAAGCATAGAGAAATGTTAACCAAAAAAAAGAAGAAAAAAAAAGAAGAAAAAGCCTAAGCTTCTTTTCCATAATGAATCCAGCCCCAACATTTGTTGTAATTGCTGTCATAATTATGTGCTGTTGTAATGTAATGGATGTGCAATGCCTGCTTTGGCACAGTCAACACAAAGAAAATGACAGAACAGATTCTGTTGAGAAATTGTATTTAGAAATTGTAATGCTTTCTGACAGTTGATGATGTGCACACACTAGAACACTTTCCAATCTCAACATCTGTGAGACCTTAACATTTAAAAAATGTCACATCGTTAGTTGAACATTCTGTAATAAGTTCCAAAGATTTCTATAATCGTAGAGGGATGCTTTAAATATCTGTTGAATGTAAATTATTTGACTAAATGAGAATAAAGCAAATATGCAAATATACCTGTAAAAGTCACAACATACTTACAACCTCGCTTACAACAATATTACATTTTTCCCATAAATTGCTTTTTAAAACAAATGAAATTCAATCATTACAGTGCTGTTTGCTACAAGTGGAAAGACAATCTCACAATGCTTTTGGCCTTGGTTATCGGAACAATACAACATCATATTAACAATTGTGAATTATCTTCTTTCTAAAAGTGCAATTTAGATGAGTCTCATCACAGATAAAGAAACTCACAAAGCTCTCTGTTTCATTAAACAAAATTGAAGGCCAGAACAAGTTTCACTTCTCTCTTTATAATTAATTAGGCAGAAACTGTAGAAACACACAAGACCTTAACGTGAATCTCTGCAGTTTTAAACATGGCGGCGTGCCACTAACTGCAAAAATATCAGTGATTAGTTTTCTCCACCAGCTTACTTTTAGACAGCTTCAAAGGTAATAAAGAATCATTTCAAGGCATTTCTTCAATAACTTCAACACTCTGGAGCACGGCGAAGAAGATCTGGACAGTTTACAGATTATATCAATGAGTGTTTCGAACGAATTGTCATGAGCAAACCGGACAACATGCCGACTCCCTCCTGTTCCGAGCGGTCTAACAAACATGTCTAAATAGGATAATTAACTATGTTCAATCAGCATGATGCCGTGTTTTTTGTTCTTTTTTTCTCTTCCTGTTGTTGTTTAAAATACCTTTAAAATGGTCCTTTATTGTCTTTGACGTAGTCTCTTTCTGCACTCAGCAATTTCTTTACTTCACCTTCAGTGCTGCAATTTACTACACCAACATACAGCATACACACACACACACACACCTTAAGTGAACATCCAACACTCCACCACTTAATTTAAACATGAACACGCTGAGGTTTGCCTCGTGGAATGCAGGCGGAGTTTATTCGAGGGACAAGAGACTAAAATATTTAATCGGTTAAATGACTTAAAGCCAGATGTTGCCTTTCCACAGGAGACTCATATGTCCAAAACATCTGTACACACCCTCACCTCTCCACCGTTCCCTCGTGCATACTCAGCCTGCTACAACTTAAAACAAAGAGGTGTGGCCATATTGATTAATAGAAAGATAAACTTCACCATTAGCAACACTACAATAGATCCAGAAGGTAGATTTATAATACTTAATTTGTCTATTCAAAATATGGATTTATGTATTGCTAGTATACATGGACCAAATGTTGATGACCCCTCCTTTTTTTGCATAGTTTTCACTTCATTCTCTGATCATTCTGATACCACACTTATAGTCGGAGGAGACTTCAACCTGGTATTTAGTCCAGATATTGACAGGCTCAGTACAGCAGTGAGTCAAAGGAACTGGCAGTGTGCAGACATTCTTAAACAACACATGAAAGATTTTTGGTCTTACTGATGCTTGGCGTTCACATCACCCCACTCTCGGGGATTACACCACCTTTTCATCAGTGCACCACTCTCACTTTTTAGTTAGAAGCTCCATTATGATGGATATCACAGACACTCAGAATCATCCTATCACTATCAGTGGTCATTCACTGGTATCTATCTCTCTGAAACGGGAAAGAGTCACATCATCAATTAGGAACTGGAGATTTAATACATCATTACTTAAAGAAGAAGATTTCATTAATTATTTCAAAAAGGAGTGGGCAACATATTTAGAAAATAGTGATCTGCCAAGAATGTCACCATGTGTTCCTCTTGGAAGCAGGAAAGGCAGTACTGTGATGCAAAATAACATCTTACTGCTCACATATGAAAAATAAAGAAAAAACACTGGTGTTAGAGTTAGAGCAAAAAAATTTTTTTAATCTTTAGAAACTGCCTATGCTGCCTCACCGCAAGAACATATAACTAGCTACCTGAGAAAACTGAAACTGGAAAAATTAAATAATAGATAAGAAGACAATTTCTGGTGCAGAGGCTGCATTTGGAGAACTTTGAACATAACAATGAATCCAGAAAATTCCTTGCGAACCAGTTAAACGATCAGTTAAAGAAATAAACAGCTATTTATTCTATTAGAGACTCAACTGGGAACATTACTCATGAGCCACAACAAAAAAATCTTTTAAAGACTTTTATGAAGCTTTATATTCATCACAGATTAATCCATCTGATGCAGCCATTGAAGAATTTCTTAACAATATAAATCTGCCAAAACTAAAGGATGAACAGGTTGCAGATCTGGATTCACCTCTGTCAGTGTCTGAATTCCATGAAGCCCTATAGCATATTCCATATAATAAATCCCCAGGTCCAGATGGTTTTCCAGCAGAGTTTTACAGAGAACTCTGGCCTATGCTAGCATCCATTTTCTCAGAATGGTGACTCAATTCAGATTCAAATGAACTCTTCTAACATTAGCCTGCTTCTTAAACCAGGCAACGACCCCACACTCCCATCCAGCTGCTGCCCAATCTCTCTCATAAATGTAGACCTTAAAATAATTTGCAAAGTCCTTGCCATAAGATTAGAAAAAAATCACTCCATCCATTATACATCCTGACCAAACAGGCTTTATCAAGGGTAGACACTCAGCCAGTAATACTCGCAGACTAGTAAATGTAATAGATTACTGTTCCATTAACAAGTTAGAAACCACAGTTGTCTTTAGATGCAGAGAAGGCATTTGACCGGGTAAACTGGAAATTTTTATTAGTAAATCTACACAAATTTGGATTTGGTTCATCATTCACAAACTGGATCAAAACCTTACCGAGCTCTCCAAATGCACGTGTTAGGACAAATGATCTTATTTCCCAAAGTTTCAGTCTGCAGAGGGGCACCAGGCAGGGCTTCCCACTCTCTCTCTCAATTTTTGTCATCTTTATTGAGCCACTAGCAGCAGCAATCTGACAAAATGGAAACATAAAGGAATTCAAACTGAAAATACAGACCATAGGATAAGCCTTTATGCTGATCATGTATTACTTTTCTTTGGGAACTCACAAGCTTCTCTTTCGAATACAATCACACTTATAAATAATTTCTTATCTATATTAGACTACTCCATCAACTGGGGTAAAGCAACAGTTTTACTTCTGAATTGTAATTTTCAGAACAATTCCACCACTCAACTACAATCAGGTAATATTATGCCATGTTTCCAACAGTACCTATTCGGCGCTGCATGACTTGCCACAACATGACTCGCCACAGTCTTGTTTTGTTTCCATTACAATCGAGGACCACCTCAATGTGGGTGGAGTCGAAATAGCAATGCAGGAAGCAGCCTCTTGATGTAATTTGTATGCAACTCAATCTTTTTAGCTTTTGTCTACACTGCTGTGTTGTGCAACGAAATTATATGAATTATCATTAAAAATTGATTATTCAATTTCCCTCCCAATCGCAGAAAGGGAGCATGATCTCTCCATCAACCCAGATCAATAGTTCTGGACAGAAATATGTTTAAATAGCTTCAAAATGACTAAAAGTCCCAACTTTCAACTTATACAATACAAAATTCTCCATAGAACTCACTATATTGGGCCTTACACACTAAAACATATGCACTCAGTTGTTAAATTAGTATGCATGTTCAGAAGTTCTGGCAGAGAATATGTGAAGATCTATCCATACGGTTTAGTTGTCGTGCCTCAACTTCCCCCAGACTGTGCATTTTAGGTGATGGGGGGCTTGGGTGGGTGCTGCCTTGCAATCTTGGGGCGTGGCTATCTTCCCTTTGCCTCTGGTTCTCCGGGACTTCATCTGGGGCATCCTTCTCCCTTCTGCTGGGGTGGGCATGCAGTTGTCATTGAAATGTGTAGCCATGGGTCTCCATTGCTCTTGAGGGTCTTCTGGGTCTTTCACTATCGGCCTCTGGCTTCTGGGGGGCATTGCTGCTGGTTTCCACCCTCATTATTAAGTACATTTCGGGACAGAGAGACAGACATTCACGCTCCACATTCACATTACAAACACACACCACAACACAACAAGATTGTTGGTTTGTGTAGCCATGTCTTCTTCTTTTTTTTTCCACATTCCACATTTCCAGGTACAGTTTGTTTTTTGTTTTTCATACAGGTGCAGCAGTTGGTGAGCCATTGTGGTTTTCTACTAGTGCTCTGTCCTCTCTGTTCTTTTATCTTTTTCTTCCTACCCCCCACCCTTTCTTTTTTCTTTCTTCCTATTTTCCCCGCCTGTCAGCTCTGGCATTGCTACAATACATATACATTCATGTGAAAAATAACACAAGTAAATAAATGAAATAAAAGGAAAAACACTAACAATAGGAGCCTATAGAGCTCATCTTGGAAGAGCAAATATGTTTGTCACAACAGCGCATTCAGATAATAATTCTGATTGCAAAATCTGCTAGACAAGACAGGCTTAAAAAACATAATAATAATAATTAAACCCACTTATTTTTTCATGTCATCGCTTATGCCCCTAACAACCTCATTTTAATCTACTGCAACCTTCTTTATTGAGCTTTGAATTTGCACTTTGGTCACTTTTATATTCACTACTCATTTTCAATCATTTTTGACTCTACACGTCTGCGGTGACATAATACTTTGCTACAATACTTTGTCTGGGATGTAATTTTTTTTAAGGCATGATATTAAGCATAGTAAACATGTCACCAATAGTCAGTACTATGTAATCGTTTACAAGCACCCAGTATTGAGGCATCAATAATTGGAAAGAAGTCTTTCCAATTATTGATGCCTCAATCTTAAATATGATCAATCTGTCTTTATTAGGTGGCTATGTACCACAGGCCTTCAAGGTGGCAGTAATTAAACCGCTACTTAAACAGCCATCACTTGACCCAGCTGTCTTAGCTAATTATAGGCCAATCTCCAACCTTCCTTTTCTCTCCAAAATCCTTGAAAGAGTAGTTGTAAAACAGCTAACTGATCATCTGCAGAGGAACGGTTTATTTGAAGAGTTTCAGTCAGGTTTCAGAATTCATCACAGTACAGAAACAGCATTAGTGAAGGTTACAAACGATCTTCTTACAGCCTCTGACAGTGGACTCGTCTCTGTGCTTGTCCTGTTGGACCTCAGTGCAGCTTTTGATACTGTTGATCATAACATTTTATTACAGAGATTAGAGCATGCCATAGGTATTAAAGGTACTGCACTGCAGTGGTTTGAATCATATTTATCAAATAGACTCCAATTTGTTCATGTAAATGGGGAGTCGTCTTCACACAGTAAGGTTAATTATGGAGTCCCACAGGGTTCTGTGCTAGGTCCAATTTTATTTACATTGTACATGCTTCCCTTAGGCAGTATTATTAGAAAGCATTGCATCAATTTCCATTGTTATGCAGATGATACTCAGCTTTATCTATCCATGAAGCCAGATGACACACATCAGTTAGTTAAACTGCAGGAATGTCTTAAAGACATAAAGGCCTGGATGACCTCTAATTTCCTGCTACTAAATTCAGATAAAACTGAAGTTCTTGTACTCGGCCCCACAAATCTTAGAAGCACAGTGTCAAACCAGATACTTACTCTGGATGGCATTACTTTGGCCTCCAGTAACACTGTGAGAAATCTTGGAGTCATTTTTGACCAGGATATGTCCTTCAATGCACATATTAAACAGATATGTAGGACGGCTTTTTTACATCTGCGCAATATTTATAAAATTAGAAACATCCTTTCTCAGATTGACGCTGAAAAGTTAATCCATGCATTTATTACTTCTAGGCTGGACTACTGTAATTCATTATTATCAGGCTGTCCTAAAAACTCCCTGAAAAGCCTTCAGCTGATCCAAAATGCTGCAGCTAGAGTACTGACAGGGACTAGAAAGAGAGAGCATATTTCTCCCATATTGGCTTCTCTTCATTGGCTCCCTGTTAAATCCAGAATAGAATTTAAAATCCTTCTCCTAACATACAAGGTCTTGAATAATCAGACCCCATCTTATCTCAAAGACCTCATAGTACCGTATCACCCCAATAGAGCACTTCGTTCTCAGACTGCTGGCTTACTTGTGGTTCCTAGGATACTTAAAAGTAGAATGGGAGGCAGAGCCTTCAGCTTTCAGGCCCCTCATCTGTGGAACCAGCTCCCAGCTTGGATTCGGGAGACAGACACCCTCTCTATTTTCAAAATTAGGCTTAAAACTTTCCTTTATGATCAAGCTTATAGTTAGGGCTGGATCAGACAACCCTGAACCACCCCTTAGTTATGCTGCTATAGGCCTAGGCTGCTGAGGGGGGTCCCATAATGCACTGTTTCTTCTCATTCACCTTTATTTACTTGTTTATACTTCACTCTGTACTTAATCATTATTATTAATCTCTGGCTCTCTTCCACAGCATGTCTTCTGTCCTGTCTCTCTCCACTCAGCCCCAACCGGTCGCAGCAGATGACTGCCCCTCCCTGAGCCTGGTTCTGCTGGAGGTTTCTTCCTGTTAAAAGGGAGTTTTTCCTTCCCACCGTCGCCAAGTGCTTGCTCATAGGGGGGTCGTTTTGACTGTTGGGTTTTCTCTGTGTTATTGTAGGGTCTTTACCCACAATACAAAGCGCCTTGAGGCGACTGTTTGTTGTGATTTGGCGCTATATAAATAAAATTGAATTGAATTGAATTGAATTGAATTAATAGAAACCTGCTTAATACCTCTGAATGCAAAATATATAGAATAAAACTGTTTTCTAGAATGTCTAGAAACTATGACAACATTTTTTTAAAAAAGCTATTTTTCATTGCATACATGATAATGCAGAATGGCCACTGGAGCAAATAAAAATTTCTCCATGGGATAAAGGTGAACCCTCAGAACAACTTTGTATTGATTTGAAAATACCCTTCATTTCAAGGAGAAAAGTGGACATAAACTGTTCTGGCAAAATCCCCCCGCAGCATGACAACTTTAAAAAGAGAGACAACTTGTCTTTAAATTAAATTTGTTATTTTATGTTTTTCATCATTATTTTTCTGTTTTGTCAGCCTACATGTGATGCCTAATACCCAGTATAGTAGCAGGTTGCTTCCTTTAACTCACGACTGAATGTAATTTGCCTATAAGCTGTTTATAGCACTGCAGAAAGTGATTTGCCAAGGCCATGTTTACACCGGCTTTCATTATAAAGCTACGGTTTGTCTTTTAAATTGAGGATTACAATAGAAATACAACAGGCTGAACAGGTGTTGTTTAAATCACAAGTGGGTGTATCATTATCAAGTATGGGTTACATTCCATGAGTCCCTGATCATAAACTAAAGAATAAATTTGTGGTTTCAGACAGATCCTGATTCAGTACAGTTTAATCTATTCATCAGCTGATACCTTTCCTCGTGGGTGGAGCTTAAGTGATGGGATTAATATTAAATGATGTGTAGCCTCCGATGGAATGATTAAGGGAGTGGGAGTTATGAATAGTCCAATGCTACTGACATGATTCATCTTACTATTACTCTGAGATTATTATCCTGAACAGTGATAGCTTCAGGTTTTGTCCCATCAGGAAGAATGGGTGAATAGAGTGGAAACGAGCAGTAGAAAGGATGAAACATGCATCACCAGATTTTCTCAAGAGGGTGACGGGTATCTACTTCACAATGCTTTGAAAGAATAAATAGTCATCTCCCATTCTCACAGAATCTATCAGGACAGACGGGAATACAGTAATTTATATATTCAAAAACAGCTATTGGGAATTATTTTATATTCATCTCCAGTGCAATGAAGGTGGCAGTCCAGAAATCTAAAGCGATGGCCTTAGTTTTGATTTAATAAACAAATAACCAATCAAACAAGCCTGACAGACAGGGTGTAATTCTGATCTGCAAGTGATTTCTGCTCAACTGTCAAACACAGTTCTGTCCTCAAAATAAAAATGCACCACAAGGTTACTTTTAATTACGTGACATCTGTTTTGTTTTTGTAGCATCAGATGTCTGATAACAAGGACATTTTACTGAATTACAATCAAGTTTAAGTGCACTGAGTATTTCTCACTTTTAGTGCTGCTATTGCACAGACATACATATTTGTTGAGTTTGCCAATAAAAGCACATCAGATAAACTGGCAAACAAAACTGATAATGCACTCTCTTGAAACTATTACTAAATGCATCCTGAAGCTACCATATTCTATCCGTGTGTTACTCTGCAGTGATGGAGGTCTCACTACCCAGCAGAATGCATCCAAATGTTCAGTCAGCTGTGATGAGAACTAATGTGCGTTTTCTCTTACATTCAACTCCCCTTGGAAAAGGCAGCCACATGAGGAATCTGAGCAGCTGACTGGGTGCAAAAAAAAAGACCCATCAGACTGCTGAACTGACAGGGCAGGAATTCAATTCCACTGTTGCCGCTGTTTTTGCCAAACAGGCACCTAACCAAGACCATGCATCTATAACAGAATAAATGCTCTGATTTCACGATTGTGAAAGTAACATTACTTTTAATGGAGATCAAAAAGAGAGCTGCTAGAATTTTTCATAACCAACACTATTAATTCACTAATTTCAAAATGATTTCTTCAGTCGCACCCAAATCCTTTAAAGTAAATGATTTGCCAACACACACAAGTCCATAATCACTAACTGTCAACTGTCTAACACAGCTGCAGCTAAAGTAAGCCAACACAATTTCCTCTGATGTATTTAGTTCCATTCATGCAACCACAGGCGTCAATCTGAGCCAGTAAAGTTTGATCAAGTTTGAGATTAAAAAAGGATTCTCTATCATGGTTTTACACTCCTGTTAATCGTCTCATTAATAGATGAAAATCGGATTGATTTATTTCACACAGTTTGTATTTAATTAACAGAAAATCGTGATTTTATTATGTACAAACTTCTGCTGATCAGGGTTTAAATAGGATACTTACACATTTACAGTTTATCAGAGTGTGGCTTCTGCGGCCTTTTCACCTTTATAAGAAAACATCCAACACAGAAGTGGGTTTGACAGTACAACTGAGAGAGCAGCTGGAACATCTCAATTTTTTATCAGCGTCTTTGATTCAACAGTTAATTCTGACTCATGATGAAAGGCCAGAAAGAGTTTTTTTTTTTTTGTCTGCTGATCTACTTATTTCCCACTTAAAAGTGTACAACCCCCAGGCACTTTTCCACCTACGCCTTTTCCCTCTTACCATCACTTGCCCATACTGCTCTCCAAGATTGATTAAGTACAATCCATTGGGGGTGTTTCGGCACAAACTTTATCCATGGCCGAGGGCTGACTTCACGCTGCTGCATCAAAGCAAAACAATTTTGCACAAGGTGTCTTTTTCCCTATTCCCACCTGATAGCCATCACTTTCATTGCAGTTTGGCTACTTAAAAAAAAAAAAGTCCACAGGATAAAAACAATCAAAATCAGGATTCACAGGGCTTTTGTGAAAAATGTTTATTTTAGCAGCACAGAGAAGATGAATATAAAACACTGCCTGGATATTTAACAATGTGTATAAAGCTTGGATATTATAGATAAAAATCAAATTTCTATAAACAACCACCTAACTTGACGGTGTCACTGTAAGAACACATCAGCTGTGACTGTAAACATAATGGCATCAACAGCAAACGCAATGGTGGTCACTTTTTGCAGCTTTCTTTAGGAAAAGAAAAAAGATATTTCAGTACTTTGACTGCTCAGGGAGAGGTATCTGTTCACAAATGATATGAACTGTTTGATTTTTTTTTTCCCCCTCAACAAACATAGTTGACATCTAATCTGTGGCAAATCGCAAGAATCTGAACTGACCGTGTGATTATGTGATCCAGAGATTATAACAAAGGCGCCAGTGCTCTTGCTTGTGTAACTGAAACATACAAATAAAGCTGATGTAACAGAATGAGTAAAATCATTAACGTTTAATACACTGCTTTGTATTTTCGCATCTTTGCTCTGTTTCCATGGCACATTGGAAATCTCAGAAAACCCGAAAGAACCGAAGAAGGAAAAGTGAGATGTGATAAATTAAGTGAGACAGAACTACTAAGACAATAAGGCAAACCTTTCAAGCATCAACTCCTCAACAAATTTATTTTCGTACCAAGCTTGACATTAACTGATACTGACAGTCACCAAAATAATTCAACATATATATTTTTTTTTTGCTTGTGAGATGTTCACAAAAATATAATTCTGTGCTGTTATATAGAAGGTGATCAAAACATGATTCTGCCTGTCTTTTTAGGCCTAAAAAATGTGATGACTTTTTTCATTGTAATTACATTTTATGAGCCTTGACACCGCCCGCAAACTTCTATTCAAGGTAAAACTAAAACAAAAAAAGTGCTACAGTAAAAACAGTGGGTAGTCTGCAATCAGACATTTTTCATGTGTACAGAAACAAATGCCAGTCGTGAGCTTTTCCTAAATTTAACAAAGTACTTTCTGGAGCCTAAATGCAAAAATGCAGAGTAAATTGCAACAACAACAAAAAAAAAAATTGTGGAAAGGAAACAAATAATTAAGTGAATACAAAGCACAAAAGCAAATCTTCCAAATGGAACATTAACCAAAATCTTCTGGCTGAAAAAACTGCAACTTATAATATTACTGCCACTCCTACTTTCTACTTTGTCTTCAAAAGGCAGCCATTATCTTGCAGCACCAAATACTGCCCAATGTTGTGCATCAAGGCAGTGACACTTAAGAATACCATGTGTGTATCTCTGCGATGTCAAAGGCATTTAACAGAGGTATTTGAGTCCATAGTACAATATGACAACCTGTTGTGCATGTGCAGAAAGACCTGATTTTGCTTTTCTCCCTCTCTCTGCTTGTTTGTCTGTTTGTTTTTTTGGCAAACCACAATCAGAGAAATTTGCACTAGGCGATAATACAAGAGCTCATTTCCTTACCAGCCGCCGCACTACAGAAAAATAAATGGTCACAAAGTCACAAACACTTGCTCCACAATTTCCAAAAGCATAAGGCATCCATCCATCCTCTTCAGGGTCACAAGGGGGCTGGAGTCTATCCCAGCGGTCATAGGGCGAGAGGCAGGGTACACCCTGTACAGGTCGCCAGCCTGTCACAGTTAGCCTCTCGCTAACACAGAGAGACAGACAACCATTAACTGCATGTCTTTGGACTGTGGGAGGAAACCAGAGTACCCCAAGAAAACCCACGCAAACAAGGAGAGAACATGCAAACTCCACACAGAAAGGCCCGAGCCAAGGTTGATTCAAACCCAGGCCTTCTAGCTGTGAGGCAACAGTGTTAACCATAACGCCCCTGCAGAAGGAATTTTAAGAAAAAAAAATGATGGGCGCTAGCTATAGAGCCCAATCAATGTATCAGCGATAATATATATTGTCTAATATTATCTATTTGCTGATATATCTATGTCAGCATTTATAATGACTGATAAATGAAAATTTAAAACGTAAAGAAGATACCAGAGAAACACCCATCAACTGCATTAAGTGTTGATGTTCCACAGTTTGTCCACCAGAGGGCAACTTCCCCGTGGTGTTCGTAACTCTGACAGCTAGCTGAGCATAGACAAGTAATCCACGACTGTGTTGTGACAATAAAACAAGATTATTAATCATGCCAGCACTGTCATATTATCATATTATAAATCTGCTTGTATTTCATGTTTCTGAAAGAAAAAAAATATTGACCGATATATTGTCTTTTTAAATCACCAAATTTCAGAATCAGTATTGGTCGTAGAAATCTTATAATGGTGGGGGCTTTAGTTAAGTGTTTGGCAACTTACTGACTAATGGCCATTATGAAAGAAAAGATAACCTTGCAGGAAGAGATCTGTGCTCTGCAAAGATTACTGAGTAAAGGTTAAGCACCAGTGTTTTTTAATGTGAACAGATTGGAGCTTCAAGCCTGCATGCCTTAAGAGATCACAGTCACAAAAGGATAGACCCACAACATTACCCCACACATGTACTTTTATTCTACATGTTAATTCCTCTAAGAATAACACCACTACACAAAACCAACAAAGATGAGTCATTACAGCAGCATCTTAATATTATTTTTTCAATTTTCCCTAAGATTTTTTTTATAGTAACAGAGTCACCTGATAGCAGGCATGAGCCACATTCATCAAGAGTGAAATTAATGCTGACAGTTTTATTGGGAAAGAGTAGATTGCATCGTTTATATAAAAATTCAGAACGAAGGCGTGCGCACCAAAATGTTAAACGTAAGCATCCTAAAAGATGAAGCTTCCTTGCAATTTTAAGCCTAATCTTAAAAAAAAAAAAAAAGCGGTAAAATAATCATATTTAAAGCAAGTTATGATCCATATGCAACCAGAGTTTCTATTATTGTATAATTCATGTCGCATATTCAAGAGATTAAGTCTTTGAACTTGCATGACAAGTTCTACAGCAGATCAAAGGGTTACTGATAAATGTTATCGTAAATGACAGATGTTATAGGATGAACACAGAGACTCGTCCTATCTTAGACTGACTGACTGTGAAACTTCACTAATACCTGCTCCTGTGACTGCGGATTGATGTCTTTATGACTTATTTATTTATTTATTTTGGTGGCGTACAAGGAGGAAGTCATTATGCATAAGACACATAGCCCACACAATCCTTCTTTACTCCCATCTACTCAGCTCCAGAGTGACGTCAGTGCTGTTTTTTTTCCCCCTCCTCTGCCATCTCTTCCTTTTTTCCATGCCTAATCTGAACTTTTCATGAAACCTCTGCAATGCTGCACTCACTGGCTTGAAGATGGCTTTGAATAGCTGCAGACATTAAAGAAAAAACCCCAGAAGAATGAGACTGAGAAAGCAACGAAGTGATTTAGAATATTTACGGTTACGACACAATGCGAGTATATGGAAGCGTGAAAAAGAACTTGAAATTGAGTGTGAAGGAAGATGATTTCCCCCTTTAGGTTATGTATATTTGAGAATAAACTAACCCTCAAGATTTAAATATAGAAAATACGAGGACTGTCAGCTGATCTGAAAATAAAATATATCTCACAATATAATTCAATTAAAATTTGCAGATACATTACTGTAGGTTACTTCTTAAACACACTTTTTCTGATAATAATATACATAATTTCACCAATTCCTTTCCCTGAAACTATTTCCCCTCTATCCCATTTGATCTTAGAGTCAAAATAATGTGTTGCTAATGCGATGCAGCCACCAGTGTTTCTTCCTAAGATAACCTTGATATGCTGTAAATACTGTAACAAAAACACAAGCATGGTTTCTTGAGGTCCCCGTGACTTTGAATAATTTCTGTTGTGTCAGATCCTCCAGAAATGCACATCACTGGCAAAACAAAAACATCATGCAAGAAAACAGAATGTCTGTACATTAAAAGAAATAAAACATCATGCACAGCAGTGTTCCTGAAGAAAGCTTAAACTCTCTTGTAATGAACCTTGGATGCTGACACGTTTCATGTATCATATACGAGGCAGTTTCGGAGTCCTTAATAAGTAGACTGATGTTGGGACAAAGTGACAGAGCAATTGTTATTACTCAGCACCTGTGTTTGAACACGATAAGCAAAATCGCATAATCCACATTAGCATGTAGGAAACAGTGGGAGTAGAATATAGTAAAAGTGCTGATAAAGCCTGCCAAGAAATCCCTGGTTATGCTGGCTGCTAAACTGAGTAATAGAAGTTTCTTTAATGAAACGGGATTTTTAAAAGTTCTGGTAAAAGGAACGCATGATGCTATTTGACGAAACTTTACTGCTCACTAAAGATCACAAACAGCAATGTTATAGCCTGTCTATATAACCATTTGGGAGAACACTGGGAGCGAAGCTTCTGTATGTTCTCTATCTCTGCAAACCACCAGCTGCTGAGGGAATCCGACTTACTTCAAACTCCCACACAAGCCAAAGACATCGGCAAGCCAGCCCACATCTGTGTATGAAGGTCCACAAGGGTAGTAAAGAAAGTTACTGTGCTCTTTGAACTTCTTGCCCCCAAGCCTTTACTTGTCTCTACTAATCACAGCCATTTTCATTTGATCATTTTAACATCACTGCTTGAAAACACAAATGCATTTCAGCTATGCGGGCAGAGGAAGGTTCATTTTTCCTCAATTCTGCTTCTTACCACTTTCTATGCCAGAGGCGGTTGTGGTGGCAGTAGGGGAGGACAAATTTGTCATGATGGTTACAGATTCTGTTGCATTATTTGAATTGTGGTAGACATGCATAAAAACTGTGGTCCACCCCTAGGGCCTGAGGCTACCAGGCAACAAGTCATCTTGGATACAAACCCCATAGCTCAGATGCTAGCTGTAAATAAAATATGGTAATGGCTTTCCAGTGACTGGTCTACTGCAAAAACCACACTTTAGCTTGTCCAAAATGTCAGACAGATGATTTGGTTTCACCCCAAAAGCAGATGGCTGGTGTTTATGCTAATTCCCAGAATATGTTGTTCTCACTCTCTCACCACTCTTTCAGTCATTTCAGGCAGTTGTGATATCGGGACAGATTCCTTTGACAAAACTGAAGGCCAGTATTTCTTTCAACAACACCTGTACCTCAATGTGAAAAGCAAATGCATGCATCATAGAAAAGTGGAAAACCTCTCCAGCCATGCCGCTGGAAAAATTTGAAGCCTAAGTGTTTGAGCGTCGTCAGATAAAAGCAAAAGTTTGCGCAATCCGTCCGCGAAGCAGCACATTGTTTTCAGACTTCTACCAACACAACAATGGGGAGATTTTGTGTGCTCGGAGAGTTTTAAAATTACATGTGAAAATCTGAAGAAAAGAAAGAAAGAAAAAACAAAACAATGCAGGAGTTACTCCAGATAATCATACCTTGCTGTGAACAGTTTTCTTTCTTCCAGTGCATGGATATTTCGTCATACGTTTTAAGAAAAGAGCTGTTGAAACTTCATGAGACAAAAGATACCGAAAGCTGAAAGATATCACTTGAGGTGGAAGGGGGGGGGAACCCCATCTCTACCTTTAAAGATAGGAATTCAAAAACATTTTTTTATATAACGCTTATAGTTAGCCATAGCTCGGTTTAACCTCAGCCATCCCTTAGTTATGCTGCTATATGCCCAGGCTGCTCAGGTGACCTTAAATGATGCACTTAGCACCTCACCTCCACTCTCTTCTCCTCACATGCATTTATGCAACCATCATTTTATACTACATGCTGTCAGTTTAGCTTTTTCTTCTCTGTACTCTTATCCATCTACTTTTTCTATATTTCTCCAGTGCTGCATGTTTCTCTGTGGTTACTGACCCCCATCAATCTGCTGAATGTTTGTTACGCTGTTGTACATTGTTTGTTGTTTATCTGCGCTCTGCTTTTCTATCTTTGCCTCCCCCCACCCACCCCAACCGATTTAGGCAGATGGCCGCCCTCCCTGAGTTTTTCCTATTATTTCTTCCTCTTAAAAGTGAGCTTTTTGTTTTTTTTCGTAACCCCTGTTACCAAGTGCTCAAAGGGAATCGTTGGACTTTTCTCTGTAAAATCTTTTAGGTGTTGTGCCTACAGTGTAAATTACCCTGAAATGAATGTTGATGTGAATTAGCACTATATTAATGAAACAGACTTTAATTGAACTGAAACAGAAACTGAAATATTTTGTGCATTTTCCACGCCATTAATTGAACAGACTCATCAATTAAAGACCAAAGTGAAATAAAAACTGTGCTCGCCAAGTTAATTCTGCGGCTTTGTCGAATCACTCTTTGTTTCCTATAAAACGCACGTGTTGTTGTTGTTCCTGCTGGATTTTCAGTTTGGAAAAATGATCCTGTAATTTCCAAAACACTGCTTGTTTATCAAGTGCTCGCTCAAGTCCCAACAATTTTCTTTGATTTAAATCAAACGGTGCGCCATCAAATCTAGACTAATCCCTGATACTTCCTTTAAGTATAACTCTCTTTTTATATTAATATATTCTTAAATATGTCACAGTATGAGGGCAAAATATTGTTTTAAGTTAAAGCAGCTACAGCAATTTTCCTTAATAATTGGAAAATAATCTCTAAGTATTTATTTCTGTCCTTATCTGGCATCCTGATTTTAGGTCATTTGGATTTTTTCCACTAAAAGGAATTTCATTCTGAGCGCTTCAGTCTACACGAACAACGCTGAAGCCTTTTAACAAAAGCTTTCACTTCCGGGTCACCAACCTGTTTAAAGTTTTAATACGACTTTTTCATCACGTTAAATGGGATTTCAAGTTAGAAAAGTTCTGGACTAAAAGGTGAGCATACCAGAACTTACAGTTTAATTGAAAGTAGTTTTACACGTGGTATCTGTGTTCATAGGTCCTGCAGTTTAGATTTTCTTTTTTTCCCTTAAGCATTGCTACTAGATGGGATCTGCCACCTTTTGATTAGATTACTCATCTAAGTACTTCAGTGAGTATTTTCAGCATGAGCTCACCGAAAGAATCAAACCAATTTGTGCCGCATGCCATTGGTCAAAGCGACCTGTACTCGTATATATATTTTTATTATCAAGCTGCTACTTTACAGCAACCCATGTCACATTTTTCTACAACGTGCAGCCGCTTCATTTTGTTCAGAAGAGCGAATTCACAAATGCATTGAGATATCAGCTGAATACATAAAAGACAAATAAGATTCAGCTGTAAAGTATGTTGAGATAGAGGATAAATTGTCTTCCATCTCAACATACTGAATAGAAAACCCAGGTTGGTCTGTGTGACACAATCAATAAATAAAATCAAAACAGCTATCTTAGATTTGCACAACAATCTGCTTTATTGTAAGTGTGCCTCTGCCAAAAGACCGTACACTGGTCATATTAGCTGTGTATAATGTATATAAAATGATTTATGCAGTCACAATGACTAGCCGAGCAAACAATAGCAAGTGAAATGAAACAATGAAAATGGCTTCTAATCTGGGCATAATCATTTTATATAACTGCTGAAAGCTGCAGTGTGATGGAGAGCTTGGTGATTGTTAGATAGTTGCATGACAACAACCCATTTTCCAGGCCAAATCTCTTTTCACTTCCTGTGAGTCGAGACCAGCCATCAGTAGCAGACAGTCACAGTGCACCGGAAACCTATCTGAGATCCAGTGCTTGTTAAATCTGTCAACACTGCGGTGATACGCCATCTGCAAGCCAACCTTCAGCGTTGTGGTCTGAGACAAAACATTTTCTTTGATGCTTTAAGAGAAGGCTTTAAAATGGCCCTGCTCATAAAGAATACGTTACACGAAAAACTGATTGACCTCCCTCAGATTCCATAACATAGCCCACAGGTCATCATATGTGGTTAAATGCCACCTCACAGCCAGCCCGTAGCACCGATATGTTTTTATATTGACGGAGCTCCTTCATTTTTATTGACAGCAACTCTAGCAGCCAAATCAGTATGTGTTTAATGGTGCTGTTTTAGCCTATTTTTGAGACTGCAGAGAATACCTTTGACCTGTAACATGAACATCAATTATTTTACTCTTTATCCCTGTAATTTTCCTCACTGAGACTTCTGGTAGCAAATCACCTGCCTGCCCAATTTCCGGATCGACATAAAATCCGAACATCTAGTACTTTACAGGAAACCCTATGAACCTAAAAGCAGCTGCTCAGACATCAGCCTAAAACATTTTACACCACATTTATATTTCGCCAAGGGCACACAAGTAATTCACATATCAAAAGTTTCTTTTATACACTCCTAATAGTACGTATAAAGCTCAGAAGGAAGCTGTATAATTCACCAGACAGAAAATGGTCACACACTGTGACAGTACACAAGACGAAAGGCTATTCATGTAGTTTCAAGAAAGGCACTATCATCGGTATGGATTGAAAAGGATATTTATGATATTATTCAGTAAGAAACTTCATCCTTAGTTTGATCTAAAAAGTTAAAATAGGAATGTGTTACAGCATTATAGATAATCTAATTTCTATTAGGAAATAGTCTAGGTCAGAAATGAATCAGTGGAAATACTAAGCCAACTCTTCTTGCCAGAGAAAAATCTTCAAAAGGCTACAATTTGATATAATTTCAATTCATTTTCTGGACACTGTTATCTATAGTTCTTAATCTCTGAATGAAATTTCTGATGACTGTGACTCATTTTTGTTCTTTCCTAAATGGCACTGTAATACAGACAGTAATACCACATTGTACCAACCTATTAGAAAGTTCTGTCATTTTTGGAGGGTGGTGTAGGTGAGGGTAATAGCCTGAGGGCAACAGAAATGAACAAAATACACACGGCCGCCCTACAAAGCATGTTGCCATAAAAACGTGCCCCTTAAAGCCACTAAAATCCAAAATGGCACCGCAGTGAAAAAGCGAACCATCCTTGCTAACGGAGTAATCCCACCGTGTGCCCAATTAGACTCCAGAGCACTGCAGATATCAGCTGTTCCCTAAAAAGAAACCCTGACCAACGCTCATCTCAGTCTGTTTGGTCCCAACTGTGATAGAAGACCAAACTGTAGTACGATACTGCAAACATTTGTACCGAGGTTTCGGTCTTCTTGCAATTCAAGAAATCAATTATTTAGTTACTTTTAAATCAAGCAATATGTTATTGTTAAAAATTTTTGCCCAGCCACAAAACAAGAGAGAAAACTCCCCGGAGTAATCCGTTCTATCAGTTTGTTGGTATGTACACGTAAGTTGTAGTTCAGGTAGGAAAACAGTAGAAAGCTTTTTTTACGTGGTCAAAGTATTTTCATCATTTTGAAGGCATTCCTGGATGAAACAGGCAAGAATGACAACAGTTGTATTTCAAATTTGATCAAGGTTACCCGCACACTTAGCACAGCAGCCCAACAACAGGCGAGGAGGATTATTTTGTTGCTATCGCTCTGAAGCTGCTTTTAGTCCTGCTAAAACTTTTACTCTGAGGAAAGGAAACGAGCTCGCTGCTGGTTATGAGGTGGAGTAGATTCTGCCGATATCAGCTTACTGATGCAGTACAGCAGATGATATTCATTCATTCAAGATAATCAACAAATCCAAAATTTCCCCAATGAAAAGTGCAATATCTAAATAAGTTAAAAGAATGAATAATAAAATAAACAATAATGGAAACAGTCAATGTGACTTACATTAAAGAACAATAAGTTCTTTAAACTTTATGCATAGCATGAAAAAATAACACTCTCTTGTACTTTAATTGGTGTTGGTGGGTAAGAGTCAGGTAGTTTAATTGCTATTTAACAATTTCAGCAGAGCCCGGTTCTCTTATATCTTTGGAGAGGCAATTTCACAATTTGCAAATAGAAATGAAAAAAGTTGTGTTTCCAATTCTTATTTGGTGGGATTCTGAAAGCCAGAAGCAGAGGATCTAAGAGCTTGTGAAGAGACACAATGCATCTGTGATGTAGGCTGGTCTTATGCCATTGATCACTTTGTATACAAGTAGAAGGACTTTGTAATAACGTCTAAAAGACAGAGGAGTGCCAGCGCAATGTTGCAAAGACTGGAACGAAATGTTCCCTCTTCTATTTTTTTTTTCTTATCATTTAAAGTCTAACCATGGAATTCTAAATGGGCTGCATTCTTTCAATGGCCTTTTAAGAGGGACTAGCCAAAAGCTGATTTCATTAACATAGTCTTTTTTGTAATGAAAGCATGATTTTGAATTTTAATATCTTGCTTAGTCAGGAATGGACATACTTTGGCAATGTTTCCTAGCTGTACACATACCCCCTTCTTTGCTTATACAGAGCATAAAAACCCAGGTCAGAGTCTAAAGTACCCCAAAGATTTGTGACTTCTGGTTTGATCCAAAAGGAATGATAAAATAGTTTGTTGAGCTATGGCTCCCTTTTGGCTTTTGCACCAACTAATAGAATTTCTCTCCTGTCCTCATTTAGACTTAGAAAGTTATTACTCATCCATTTATTTATTGCCGACAGGCAGGCAATGAGGGCGCTTAAGGCCAGGATTATACTCTCTTGCAGACACACACATGGACAGCTGTGGACACCACACAGGCGTAGGTTGTCTTATTACACTGTTTTCTAGCCCACTTGAAGGACACATGCACAGTTAGTAACCTTGTAGAGTAGTGGCTGAGCAGACATGTTTGTGCAGTCAGAACAAATTTGAGGGTGCACAGACACATGCACAAGCTCCCTCTGTGTCAGATGCTGCACTTAAATCTGAGGGAACCTGACCAAAGACTTTCCCAGTAACAGTACTGTGCCTCGGGTTACTGGCAGTCTTGCTATGAGTGTAGTCACTGTGCTACAATTAGCTCGGAAACCTGATTGAATTTTTTTTCTTTCTAATGTAGAAATCTGCAAGAAATAATTTTATCTAATATCTTCCTCGGTAATGGAAGGTTTGGCATCAGCCTGTAATGACTTAGGATTCCACCGTCCTGATTTGGTTTCTTCAATAGCGGTTTCACAACAGCAGTTTTGAACGCCTCAGGGCAAACTCCAATTTCAAGGGATATGTTAATAATTTTCTGGACAGGGGTCTGAGATGCTGCTAGAAATCCTTTCACACTGGAGAGGGGATCAGGTCAAGGCAGGTAACATCTTACAAAGTTCTGAGGTTGGAAGTGTACTCACTTTTTTCATATGAAGTAAATGGTTGTCTTAGCTGTTTGAAAACTGACTTGAAAGGATGTAATCTTTGGGACGGCTGCAGTAAACTGTCATTGGCTACGGACAATAGTTTAACTTCTTAATGTCTTCGCTTTACTGTGAGCTTTGTTAGCCTTGACAGATCCAAGCTAGCCTTGCTTTAAGGCCACAGCGTAGTGCATAACACAAGGAGAATATAGTATGCAATGCAGCAGCATATGTGATAAAGCAGTGTATGCTGGGATATCACACTTGCACAGTGCACTCTATTCTGTAACTCCATAAATATGCATAAAATATGCATTACAAAGTAACTCCTTCAGAGACAAGAATCCACACACAGAAGGTGTAGCCTGCTCTTTGTACAGTGAATCTGCGGCATGGTTACCAGCCAAACAAAAAGCTTTAACTGTTACATTTCACTAAGCCTAGCTTGTAAGTACAGGTTAGGTACAGTAGGTGCACCTGAATGGAGCTGTGCCAAAGCCTCTAAGAAAACAAGTGTGACCGACAGGAATGAATTAAAACATCATGAGTGTTGTCTTTTTAGTTCTTTGTATGAGACTGAATATTAGGGCGGCCAGAGCCTTTCAGTCTGTGACAGTAAGACTTTGGAATAGCCTTGCACTCCAGGTTCATTTAGCTGTCTCTGTGAACGCCTTTAAAAAAGCGCTTAAAGCCTTGTTTTTGTTTTACCAGGCTTCCTGTTGACATTCTTATTAATATTAGCTTTTCTTATTATCGGTTTTCTTTTACTCTGTTTTGTTCCATGTTTGAACTTGGTTTTGTATTACTATTAACTGTATTTTAATTTTCTATTAGATTTTATTGCGATTATGCTTAGCTTTTATTTACTTTGCTGTGCAGCATCGTGTGATGGGAAAAGTGCTTTATAGATAAACTTTACCTACAGACTTCACCTGAGAGGAAAAAGTGAGCTGAGCAAGACACTGCTTATATGTACTGCATATGTCACTTATGAAAACAAAAAAGTACATTTCAGTAGAGGTGAGAATATATTCACTTGAAATCTAGGAAGGAAGGAAAAAGGGAAGGAAGGAAGAAAATTGTGTCCATGTGTATCCAGAAGAGTATACTGTTTGTAGCATGTTATTTAAAAAAATCATTAGGTCAAATCAAAATATAAATCAATTTGGTTTTAACAGTACAAATAAAAGCCAACAACCAGCATGACCATAGTGCCATAATTAATTCTACTTTTCACTCATGACATGGCTAACAATGTTCACACCTGCATGGAAAGTCTCAGCTAAGCATTATAATGAAACCAGAAAACGAATAAACAATTTCAAATCATTACGATGCCATTATTGAAGGAGTCTACTTGCAGTGCAGGACCTGTGCGCAGTTCACCCTAATCTGAGCAAAAACCTGAGGCTTTTAACATCTAACGTTATGTTAAGCCCAAATGACTTATAATGATTTCCTATACGTGTCAGCAAAGGTCAAAACACTTTAAAATAACAAAATCCTCCGCTATGCAAGAAAGGTTAACATCTTGGTTTGTACAGCATGCTGCTGCTGTGATGTTGTAGCCAGGGGTGAACTCTCCTCTGAAGCCCTTCAAACACAACAGTGCTAGCAGACAGTTCACTGACTCTGAGCCTATAACTCCAGCAGAATGAGCAGCGTTATACTTTTGCTGCCACAGAAAGGGAAAAGAGTGCTTATAATTCTGGTTTTCAGTGCAAGCGCTTGTTGATAAATATCCATGCGGAAAGCAAAAAAACCAACAAAAAAAAAAGAAAAGCCTTTGACAAATGCCAGTGGAACCATAGGTGTGACAAGCAATATCAAAACAATAAAGGGACATGCTTAAATGTCATGCCAGGCTCTTATCTGCTGCAAATATATGTGAATGTGGTTTTCCCTAAATTGCAGTGCAACAGCCTAGTACTAGTCCAGCATGATCATTCTGTAAAACATAGGCTGCACATATTGGTTGACATCCAGGAGTCGCGTTCATGTAAAAATATGATCAGTGTTGTATTCTCATCCTCCAACACCCAAACACATCAACAGAGGATAAAAACACGCGACACCGATGCCACCGCTGTGCCGTGCAGACCTGCGACGAGGGCAGAAATCTGCATTCAGAGACGCACTTTAATGCTTTTCAGCGCACCAACTTTAATATCTGTTGAGCTCAGGCGCTATCTGGGGTGCAAAGCCCACGATCAACAAAACGCCGTGGAGTGCGCTTCAGCATTGTAGCTATACTTGTGCGGTACTCAGAAGTAGGTGCTGTCATGCAAGCTGGTCGTGATAGTCGATGCAGATGAATTAAGACTAACTACATAACTAGGCCTACTGCTACCCTTCTTCTTGCGTTTCCTTTGAGTGCACAGATACGCACACCACGTATCCTGCACACCGAACTGAATCCGGCCATTATCCGTTGATTTCACTCTTCCACGACTTGGTTAGTGAGTAGGGTGAAAGTTGGCATGAGGGAAGCATGGTACCGATCGCCTCCACCCGGCTGTCCTGTTAATGGCCAGTTAGTAGTCCTGATTCACTGTCACATAACGAATGCCTCAACTCACTGACAGTTCGGATATTGTTAGACCCCACGCATGGCTCGGATAGCTGTGAGAGGTTCCCACTGCGTGAAAATGACATGAAAGGGTGAGACTTACCGACGGCTAAATCCAGTAGATCTGCGCACAAGAGCAAGCACAATGAGAAGACGGTCATCTTTCCCTTATTTTGCAGTAAATCCCAAACTCCATCTGCGTTTACATGCTCTCCAGGTTTCGGCTGTGTAATCCCCACCATTCCAGAGGTATGCGATTCAAAGGTGCCCCCAAACTATTCATGATGCAGCTCAAGTCTAAGTGGAGAAATCGGAGAAGTTGAAAATGAATGCAGCATTCAGAGCAGTGAAAACGAGCATCACATCAAAAAAAATGACTCACTGGGTGCGCTTATAGAACAAGCGGAATGTTTTTCCCCTCTCACAGTTTAAACAATAGGGAGCTGCGCTTAGCCGCGCAGCAGAGATAGGCTGTGGAAAAAACGAAGCGGTTTGGATGAAAATCTCTCTCTCTCTCTCTCTCTCTCTCTCTCTCTCTCTCTCTCTCTCTCTCTCTCTCTCTCTCTCTCTCTCTCTCTCCTCCCGCCCTCCCCCTCCAGACAGACGCACAGTCATTCCTGATCACTCGCTCTTTTATTTCACACAATTTTCCTTAATCCTACCCTGGATTCAGACCCCTCTAATTCTGTCCATTAAGCCGATTTATTTCCGCTGGATTTTTCTCCTTGCAAAAAAAAAAAAAAAAACGATTTCTAAAGATCCTTATGCTCCGTATACTATATAGCCTACAAGATTATTCATAGGCTACATTTAAATAAAGCAATTCCTAGTATTCAAGTTGATGAGTTATTTAATTATCAAAAAAAACATGTTTCTTTTCTACCCAATTTTATGCATCAAAAAGTAAACTATCATGCAAGTGAAAAGGTGCTTAAACTAAGTTTACTTTTGTATAACCATTAAATCTTGAGTTGTTATTGTTACACACTCTTACGCCTCAAAATCCCAATTACCAGAGAAGATATTAAGTGCCCATATTAGGTGCATTTTGCTGGAACAAATCCATAAAGATGTATTTGAGTACTTGTTTTATTGAGCTAATCTGGCTGGTAAAAGTTTCTCTTCTCTCTCAAATTGGCTGCAATCATTTGTATCATTAAAGAGCATCAAGGATTTCACCTGAGATGAGTTTACCATTCCTTCTTTCCTTCTTACAGTCTGCACCTGTGTCACAACTAGCTCCAGTACTATTTTTTCATACTCTGACATCACCTACATCAAAAAGCATATCACTTACATTGAAACTGCATGCTTTGGTATGTTGTTAAATATAACAGTGAGACTTTTGCAGTGCTCATGTCATAAAGCCGGATCAGTTTTGCACCAGATGCTTTCAAAATAAGATTAAGACCTAAAAATATGGAATTATGGTCATTTCCAAAAATCATTAGACATGTTCAAGAGTGAGTGGACGGCAAGTATTTTACACACCCCACGATTTGCAGAAGTTTGAGAAGTGCCTCAGGCTATGCCATTCTTATCAGCATCACCTTACCAAGGTCAGCCTTGGTTTGCTACTCTGTTTTACTCTGAAATGATGTTTGTGGCAATACAACCCTTTTGTGAAACGGTCCTCTGGGATTTCATTCAAAGTGCAGGCAACAAGTTATTAGGGAAGATGGCCACCATCATGGCAGCTCCATTCTTCAAAAAATATGAATTCTGTTGAATAAAGTCATTGGTTTCCCATTTTCTGCAAAGCCGACTCAATATATCAAGACAATATATTTTTATTGATCTGTGCAGCCATGAAACAGTAAGACCTTTACCAATGCAGGAACCTTGGGAAAGGCATTTTCTAGGCAGAGGCTTAGTGGTCTATACATGCTCATTATCACACCCTTGCCACAATGGACAGCAACACCAACTTATGCATGTACATCCACTGGTCATTGTATTAGGTACACCTAATTCTGGACCCCGTTTTGCATTCAAGAGTGCCTTCATTCTACATCTCAAGATTCTGGAAGCACTCCTCAGAGATTTTGGATGATACTGACATGATAGCATCAAGTAGAGGCTGCAGAGTTTGCTGCATTTGGAAATAGACTAGCCAACAACCATGCCACATTCACAAACACTTAAATTATCTTTCTTTCCCATTCTGATGCTTCGTTTGAACTTCAGCAGTTCATCTTGACAGTGTCTACATGCTTAAATGCATTAAGCTGCTCTTATGCAACTGCTTGATTAGAGGTTTTAATTAACAAGCAGTTGAACAGGTGTACCTAATAAAGTGTTCTTCACCTATCCTTACAATTTTGATCAACTACAAACTTGCGGCAGCTATCTGCCACAATTGTTGTGGTGAGGGGGCAAAGAAGAGAGCAGAGGGAAACAGGACTAGAGATACACTGTCGGAGAGAGCCAGAGGTTATTGAAGCTTATGCGTAAGTTCAATAATGAAGATCTGTAATCACTCATCTCTCTGCTTTCCTAGGTGTTTGTCTGCAAGTCTGTTCTTTACATCACTTACACTTTCCCACGCCGTCAAATTCAATATTGTCATCATTACACTAGTCCAATCATCTTCTTGCCCACCTTCTTTGAGCCAATCAGCCTCCACTCTGTGTTTTAAATCCCAGTGCTCCTCAATCATTCTCCCTTTCCGATTCTCATTCATGCAGCCCACCTCCTCCCCATCTCTGCCTCACCTGAGTCACTCAGAGCTCCATCCAGCCCTCAATCTTCATCTTTACCACCACCAGCATCTAGAAGCCGGGGGATCCTAAATCCTATCACTCCTTGGATTCTGTTCTGCCATGATGGGTCATTGGAGTCTAATTGCCAGATAGATTAATTCATTTCTCTATCTCAATTTTTCCAAGTAGTGATAACTAATGATTAAATACAGAGTGGTGTATAAACACACAGAGAGTGAAAAGAGGTGAGTGAAGAAGAAATGCTCAGTGCATTATGGGAAGCCCCCCCCAGCAGCGTAGGGTTATTGTAGCATAACTAAGGGAGGTTTCAGGGTCACCTGATCCAGCCCCAACTATAAACTTGATCAAAAGGAAAGTTTTAAGCCTAATCTTAAAAATAGAGAGGGTGTCTATGTCCTGAATCCAAATTGTGAGCTGGTTTCACAGAAGAGGGGCCTGAAAGCTGAAGCCTCTCCCATTCTACTCTTAAATACCCAGAGAACCACAAGTAAGCCAGCAATCTGACAGGGAAGAGCTCTATTGGGGTGATAGGGTACCATGAGGTCTTTAAGATAAGATGGGGCCTGGTTATTTAGGTATTTATGTCAGTAGTTAACATTGTTTAAAAAAAAAATCCTCCACTGAAACCTTTACTTAAAATTTTTAACATATGTGTTACAGCAGGGACTGCACCTGTATATTCAAACACCTATGAACATGTAAATGCGGAGCTAGGCTCTCTCACAATGCTGCCCCTCACTGCTCACAGGATAGAGAGGAGGCTGGAGGGTTTCTTGGTTAAGGTCTGCAGCACAAATGCACTATCACACATCTCTAGAGGGCAGTGTCAACAACAATTTATTGGGGTAACAGAGCTGAACGTGTTGCTGTCCATATGGCATCTAACACTACATACAAAGAGGGGTCTTTACTCTTGTGAGAGTCCAAATTCTGTCCACATGTGCTTTGTTCAGTCATTGACTCTTAAACTGTGCTTTAGTCTTTTATTTAAGATCTGATGAATTGAGAGGAAGCGGAAACCTGACACACAGATAGACTTGACTTCATTAATGAGGACTGTCCCGACCTCTCTCTTGCCTTTCCAGTTATCATTTAGAACTTGTTGCTTTGAATTACTTTGTTGCGGTGCCTATATCACTCTAAATTAAACATTAACAGTTCTGTGTGTTGACTGCCCAAAGGGTCAGACTCATAGTCAGTGGCTGCTATATTGAGTAAACTTTAAAGATTTATTTCAAATCTGTTAATTCAAATAAATTCCTATAATAATATTCAGTTTTGAGTGACACTGTTCAACTGACCCATAGTATAATATTACAGTTGAACATAAATTGTGCTCGAATGGACAAAATGATGCTACACTCGACACCATTTCCTGAAAAGTATTTGTAATGATTTTTTATTGCTTAATTCCAAACATGAGGGAGAAGACCTCATGTCCTCTGCCTCCATCTCACCCTATTGCTGCATCCTCTGACAGACCAAACCTCTGGATGTCCTCCATCCTCAGCAGCTTTGCCCAGTATAACCCCTGCATTCTCCCGCCGCACATCGAGAGAGAAAAGTACCATAAGCAGCTGCAAACACATATACGAGGAAGTTTTTCTGAAAATCTTTCAAACGTGAGAACGACATCACCGTGGATGTTCACATGCGTTTACTAAAAATCACGGACAAGTTCAAATCTCAGCAACCTTGACCTCACAGTAAAGGTCAAAGGTCAAGGATGTTCAAATTTACACCAAAAATGGATCTACTAAACATCTTGAACAACTTAGTTCAAATCTTGACAACCTTGAGCTAAAGTTCAAGTTCAAAGCTCAAGAACAATGTGACCTAGCATGTTCAGATTTATACCAAAGACGCATCTACTAAATGTCTCGGATGACTTAGTTCTTACCATAATAATGCTAATCACAGAAAGTGACAGTATTCTCAGCAAACATACTTATTATGATTTTAGCATTTCTTATTCCTGGTTCTTTACTTAGCCATTTGCAAGTCAGGCTCATATGCACATAAGATCTACTGAGACCTGGTAATTATGTGTTCTACAACTCAGGCTTCCAGGGGATTGGTGCACCCTAAAGATTCTACCGCCAGGAGGCTGAGGGCCAGTACTGGCAGCTGACAGGTTTTTTTGTTCAGTCATAGAAAGCATCTTTTCACGCTTAAATTTGGTTTAGAAGTGAAACAGATCTGATCCAGATTCTGGATTTGCAGGCTACTTGAATGTAACATGGGAAACTCCATTTACATTCATAAAACTTTTTAACTCTTGAAAAATTATGGGCATGGACAACAGGACCTATGTGTTATCTCTGTGATTCAGTGTTTGGAGAGTGATATGTTTGTGAGATGGACAATAATCAACTAAAACATCTCCCAGGGGTGGGGTTTATTGGGTCTGACACCACTTGTTTTTTTGTTTTTTTTTATTGATTGCACTGTATTACAAACAAGATAAAGTGGCCAGTAATTGTATATTTTGGTCTCTAACTCATACTGTAGGCTATGTGAGGACAGAGATTTTCTAATGATGCTCTTGCATTCACAATCGTTTGCTTAGTAGGACCTTGTCTAATTGCATGTTCTTATGTAAATAAAGTTCAAATCAAGTTCAGCCAACCCAGTGAAACACCCAGCCAACAAATGCAGTAATGAGCACACAAAACATATTCCCTCATGGAGCCAAATAAGAGTAATGTCCTTCTTCCTTATAAAGGAAAAAAAAAACATCTCATCATAAATGAAAGATGAAATTAATTTGAATTTAAATCAGTCAGATAAATAGTTTCTCTTGGATAAAGAAGCAAAACATATTACATCAAATCATTGTGTCTTCAGGTACATCCTTTGACTTTGTAGGAATCATGGGAATCAAACAGGAATCACATTTCCTCTGTGGCAAGCTCAGCACTGAAAAATTAAAATGTCATCAACAAGTTTTCAGCAGGTTCTTTAATATAAAAAAAATGAGTTATGAGTTATTTCTCACAGTTTTTGAATTGTTAAAGAAAATTAACAGATGCCAAGTAAGCAGGAGTTGAATTTTTATAATTGTTTTTATTTATTTATTTATTTTGTTTTTTTCAAAAGCAATCCAAGTCTAACAGCCTGTTTTGTTGGTCTAACAGTTCAGGTATTAAGGTATTTCATTTGCTATAACTGAACTTCTAGTTTCTTACAGTAAAGTAAGAAACTATGTACAGCTTTGGTCAAAAGTTTGCATACACTCATCATGGGCATGAATGTCATGGTAATTTTGGGCTTTTGATTATTTATTTGAATTATTCTATTTCCATGGTGGATGGAGCACTGTCGCTCACCCTATCCAGCAACTTCAATCAGTCCGGGTACTCTCAACTGTCATCTGACGCATAAGCGCTTGCAACAGTCAAGACCTCATCCTTGGCTCCAGACTGGAACAAAATCAAGTCCAGCTCCTCTCCAGGAGACTGGTTCCAGAGCCTAGGCTGTGTGCTCAGGTGAACCTGACTATATCTGGCCAGTATCTCTCAACCTCATGCACTAGCTCCACCTTAGAAAAAGAACACTTGAAAGAAATAATTAAAAAGCCCAGAATGACAATGGCATTCATGCCCGTGATGACTGTATGTAAACTTTAGACCACAACTGTAACTGAACTTCATTAATGACCCTTCAACCAATAATTTCAAAAGTAATCAGTCACAGTTATGATTTGAAAATAGAACATAGTCATGTCTTGACAGGTTTCCAAAAAAACTTCACCCCACTTAAAATACAGGTACATGTGAAATGCCACAGCTGTAATAATGTGCACCGCTGCATGTGCAACAGCTGATATCCAACAGCTGATATCCAACAGCTGATATCCAACACTTGTTACATTTACTTCCTAGTTAATCTTTTCCACAATAAATATACATAATCAACCAAACAACTGAATTTGCTAAAAAGGTAAACTATATATAAAGTGCAAGTTAGGTTTACAGTCGGCCTAGTTCACTTCTCCTCAGGCATCAACAAAAGCTATCATAAAAAAGATAGAGCAATAGAAGAGTGGTGTATCAAATGGAGATTTAAATATTGAATGTAGGAGAGTCATATGTGTCATGATCTAAGAAAACTTTCCTCTTCCACACCTGAGCCCCCTGTTCGAGAGAATCAGGAAGGAGCATCTGTCAGTGTAATTGTGGAATGCCCTCAATGCACATCATTGTGGTATGCAGAATTTAACCAGCTGATGCAATATATGGGAAACCTGCTCTTGTTTTCTGGTGAATTTGGGTTTCTCCTCCTCAGTATTGCAACTTTTCAAACTGGGGAAAAATCAACCCAGTCCTTCAGAATCAGGCGCTCTTGTTGAGTGACTCAGGGTGGTGACCCTATAAGTGAATGTGCCTTTTTGATGCGCACACGAGAATCACTCAAATTTCTGAAATGTTGGAGGGGGGGCTGCATGGACAAAGAAAGGACGCATTAAATTGTGGTGCATATCTTGATATTTTTCATTCAAAATTGCAGAGTAGGGCATTGGTATTGACCTTGGAGGAGAATGACCTTTCTGTTTGGCTAATTCAGTGATGGTGAAAGAAGGAAAATGTCCAAAATTTTCTGGGAAAAAATTAAATGCCTTCCCTTTATTCAGGTATATGTATATAAGGTATTTCTATATGGTATTACTGTAGCTTCCATTGATTTTCATGCGTTTTGGATTTTAGCAAATAATTTTGTCCTCCTGACAGAGAAAACTTGGTGGTCCAAAACAAAGTGGTCAGTGTTTCAAATAACCTATGGGATACTGCAGTAGCATACTTATACTTTAAAGTTTAGGGCACATCTGCACTGTACTCGCATCACTTTTACATGCCCTCTAAATGCTCAAAATAAAAAGATTAAGGGAACACTTAATTTTGAAATTTTGGTGTGATTTTGACTCCAACCCTGAAAGGATAGATTCAATTTGATTCGATTCGATTCGATTCAATTCAATTCAATTTTATTTATATAGCGCCAAATCACAACAAACAGTCGCCTCAAGACGCTTTGTATTGTGGGTAAAGACCCTGCAATAACACAGAGAAAACCCAACAGTCAAAACGACCCCCTATGAGCAAGCATTTGGCGACGGTGGGAAGGAAAAACTCCCTTTTAACAGGAAGAAACCTCAAGCAGAACCAGGCTCAGGGAGGGGCAGTCATCTGCTGCGACCGGTTGGGCTGAGGGGAGAGAGACAGGACAAAAGACATGCTAGATCATTTTGGTTTCCAGTGACCACTGTTGCATCGTTTTTGTCCTCAACAAATTATGCAATTTTCAACTTGAATATTACTTGAGTATACTGTATATCCACGCAAGGGAAAAGGATAATAACACACTGGTGAATCTAATCAATCAATAACAAGTGCGGGTGAAGGAACAATGCACAAAACAAATACAGAACAAGTGTAAATACTGTAAGGCAAGTGAGGAACTAACCACTGAAACAAAATAGGAATTAACTAACAGAGGTACAAAGTACAAACTCACACAGACAAACAACAAGACACACATAGGTGGAACACGGAAGACAGATCAAAACAGAAAACAGGGTTGAAGGAAAACTAGGGTCACAACAAAATTATGGCAATGTTTCCTCATAAGGTACTTAGTAAGTTGGTTGTTCAACACATATTTGAGAACTAAAAACAAGCCTGTCTCACTTGCTTGCACCTTCTCATGTAGCATTATGTTTGTTGTGTGAAACTTCACAAAAGGCTAAAACGAATCTGTCACTAGGACCAGCTACCAAGATGACACGAATCAATTGCGCAAGTTGGTTTCACAAACCAGTGATGTGACCTCTGTGTTTGTTTTCTGTCAGACACCTGCAAACAAAGGGGGTGCAGTCATGTGGGAATTCATTTGAGGACTGATAGTAGACAACAGTACCTTCTAGCTTCTAAGCATTAAGCTGCCAAAAGGAGCAGAGAATGCCCACAGAAGAAAGGAAATTTGGATGACTTTGTTTTATGGAATTTATATTACAAAGTGGGACAGCTAATATGAAACAACCATCTGATTATACCTGATGCTCCCTTATAATTCTGTTCTTTTCATATTCATTCTACATTTGTGGTGTGATGCAAAACACAGTGTATTATACCTTTAAAATGATCTGAATTTAGGTCAGTGTCAGATGCGGGCTTTCTCTGACTACCTGCTCTAACTTATTGACTGGTTACACAATCACTGATGGGGGCAAATCACAGATGATCGCGCTGGTTATATCAACAAACAGGCACACTCACACTCCAGTGATGTCCAGTGGCTGACTTTGAGTTTTGTGTGCAAGGGCCCTGACAGCTTAATTTCAAGGCCACGGACTTGCTCATCTATGATAAACTCTCTCAAAGGGTGTCTAAGTCATTAGGTTTTTGGAGAGAGGACAGAGCCTAGAGGAACATCAGATAGCACAGCTTAATGATGCCATCTCTTTCAATAGTCTGTATGTATTTCTTAAATCATTAATTAGTCTAAATTACTATCCAAATGTGAAGTAATGGAATTGCCTTTCATCTTCTGAAACCTTGACCTGAATGTAAACTTGTCATCAAAGTAAATGACCAGTCAGCTATTTACCATCTTGCAATTTTGACCAGTTTAATTACTTATGTACACCAAGATTGATTTTAATTATCTCCATTACTCAGTTCAAATGGTGTTCATGTTTAGAATCTCATGTGAAGAATTTTTAATAAGACAATCACATCTGAGGAAGCTTTTAGACTTCCATTAGCAAAATGTGACAGTCTGAGCACTGCAAAGTACTAGGGAAGGAAGAGTATCATCATCAATATTGCTTTCCTGACCATTACCAAGAACTTTTTGATTACTGCGCTTCCCAGCATTCAGTGCATGCTCGCAGCCTAGTGAAAACATGGGGAGAAATTAAACACTGAGAAAGTTTAGATTATTTTACATGGCATTCAGTTAATGGCTTCAAAATGCAAGGGTCTTTCATAGAGATCAAAAAACTTTAAATCTCTGCACAAAAGAAAAGTACACACTTGTCGTCATACTCAGGTGTTATAGCGCAGCCGCTTCAGGTCCTGGTATATTGGAAATAATGTCTCAACAAAGTAGACTAACCACCTATATTAAAATTAATTAGGAATAAACTGTTATACGAGCAACACACACATTAAAGTTGTGTCAACACAACATTAATTATTTTGCATAAAATGAATCTATAAAAAATTTCACTAACAATTTCTTTGAAAACAGGCTGTTTTCAAAGAAATTATTGCTAACTCTTTACCAAGCATAGATAAAAGGCCAGACTCAAGGCAGGGATTTTATTACACCACAGTTTCTCTATGTCATTTTCTCCCTCACACTCCTCAAACCCGCAGCTTTGAGGCTCTTACATGTTGCAAATGCTCATTTTCAAAGAGATTACAACACATATCTGTCAGAAGCAGAATTGCATGGATATTATGCATGGGGGACAGCTCAGAAGTCTGCCAGTGGGGAACACATTGCAGTGTGCCTGAACCATCAACAGAGATTAGGGGTGACTTCTTAAAATGGGACAAGACCAGGCTTGCGGGGTTGACCAGGTTAGAACCAGCTGTAGACGTGCTTTAGCTGCACAATTTCACTTTATTTGCAGCACACGTAGAAAGGCAGAAATAAAACATCTTTGTCAGCTACAAGTATTTCCTGAAGCAATTGGCCTCACGTGGTTCACTGAAAAGA
Source organism: Pterophyllum scalare (assembly GCA_024447675.2). Classification (NCBI taxonomy): domain Eukaryota; kingdom Metazoa; phylum Chordata; class Actinopteri; order Cichliformes; family Cichlidae; genus Pterophyllum; species Pterophyllum scalare. The sequence continues at coordinate 119,923 of JAMQGT020013057.1, read as the reverse complement.
GTGATACCCTGTAGTGGTCTTACTTGTGGCTATTAATATAGGCATGTCACACACAAACAAAAATCAGAGTACACAATCGGAGAGAGAAGGGACAATTACAATAGCTTTATAGCAAAAAAAACGAAAAAAAATAATTGTACTATAGTATCTCAATAAAATTCTTTGAAGTAGGCATATTATGATCATTTCCAGCTCCAAATTTTTATTCCTCGACTCTGCCAGAGTAGATTTGCATGATTCACAGTTTACATAAAATCATTATTTAGCTTTTACTGGTCCCTCTGTTTGTCCTCTGTATGAAACAAGCTGTTTTATCTCCTGTCTCTTTAAGGCTATCTTCACTAAAAGCCCCCCTTTTTTTCTGATTGGCTTCCCTCTGCTTGCCTTCCACACCTGGTGTTTATTAGCACTACTTGCCATGTGGAGGTATTTAAAACAAGCTGCAAAAAAACAAAACATGACTGGTAGCTCTTGGTTTGGAATTTCAACTTCTTAAATATACCACTTTTAAAAGCAATAACTTGAAATAACACGAAATAGTCATTTTCAGTATGACTTTCGGTCTCCCACATCCTTGTGGAGGAATTTTATTATACTCTTCTTTACAAGGTTGCTTCAGTTAATTGAGGTTTGCAGCTTTAAGTTATCGCTACAGCATGTCAGTCAGGCTGAGGTCTGCACTCTGGGCTATTGCAGAACCTTGATTCTTTTCTTTTTCAGCCATTCTAGATTTTCTGTGCTTACAAAAAGTAAATCCACTTTAAGAAAACAAAATATCTAAAGTTATAATAAAAAAGCTTCGTAAAATAGCTTACATTTTCTTATATTTTTCCTAGCGCCACTATTTTAGTATTAGACTGATGCTTCTTAGATACAGGGGAAGTAAAAAAAAATCCTATTAACAGGTGCACTTGTTTTTTAAGGCAGCTCTTTCTGAAAACGAGTCATGAGAAAAAGGGGAAAAAAAGGTTGTAAAGCCAAATAAAAAATCTATTTGACTGGGCAATTACAGCATAAAACAGTAATTTTGATTCTCCAAAGTTACTTGAGTGGTCAGACTTGAGATCTCCAAATTCCTGTCCACATTTTAAATTCAAAGTGGTCTGATGCAAAGCAGACTTGGGCCGATGGTTACATAGATTTTCAGTTTTACTAGGGGAGCACCCGCTATCAAAGGCATGGTGTCACACAGGACTGTAACTTCACAAGGACCCCTACACCCCCACTTATCCAAATGGCTTTAAACTCAACAGAAGTGCACCCTTTAAGTCTGAAGTAAATCTGATGAAAGATAAAGACATACAGAGATTCTTTGATAAATTAGAGAAATAATTGTTTAGTTGTTTCTGAGGAAAACATTGGACTATTTATTTTATTTTATTTATTCTTGTGTTCATGAATATGCAAAATATAAAAATGTACCTTTTCCGTTTAGTTGGGTGGGACCATTGTATGAGTTTTGTTTGTTTCTGCACATGCACAAATGCCGTCAGAATAGCTAAACTAAACTTGGCTAGGGCTTATGCTCACAGTGTAAATGTTTAGACTGGCTGCCTATTTGGGGGACTTTCCTCTAGCCGATTTGCCAAAGGTTTTGCATTCAAGTAATTCTGGAACAGAACAGAAATAAAGTTTAAAATTCACTTTTTTATAGACACATTTTCACCAACTGTCAAAGTAAGATTTTTAGGACTGGTTAAACTGCAGCATGGCCTTTTCACTTTATTATAAGTTTTGCTTGTAATCTTTTGGCAGAACTTAGACACCAGGGAGGCTGAAGACATTGAGTCCGAATGGACCATGTTCCGCCATAAATGTCAAGTTTTGTATTTAAAAATAAGGGAAATTTTCCACCACTGAAAAATAGTAGTTGCTATATGATGTCATTACCTAATTTGCATAATTGGTCATTTGCATGTAGTTGCAATCGAGGCTGTAGGAGAGAGGAATAACATCTTCGGAGAGACAAAAAGTGAAGAAAAAAAAACACCTTAAATATGTTTTGAATTACAAATGAACTTTATGAAATAACTTAATAACTTTAATGCTTTGCCAAGACCCACATTACATGAATCAATTTTGTCCCATATTGTTTAATGATAGAATATCAAATTTAACAAAAACACTCATGTGGGGTGCAACTGCTAGCTACATTCAACCCGCCCTCTAAGCTGCTAAGTTGGCAACAGTGAGCCCAACCGAGGTTCTGGGTTTGTTCCTGCTGTCGGCACTAACCTCGTGAGAACTGCCACCCAGGCTACTGCAGGTGGCAGTTCTCGTGAGGCTAGTGACAGAATTCAGTTTGGAGAGACACAGGAATGCTTTTTTAAAAATTATTATATTATAATATGGGAAATTTAGGGGAAAATACTAATACGGGAGGACAGTGGGACAGAGGGGTCAAATACGGAAGTTTCCCGGCCAAAACGGGAGTCTTGACAGGTATGTGTTCCGCACCTCCATTGTTGAGGCTACGGCTGCTAGATGAGTGGTGCCTATCGTGATGTTAATCCCCGAACCAGATGGTGGTCACCAGAGGTGAAGAGAGCCATCAAGCTGAAGAAAGAGTCCTATCTGGCTTTGTTTGCCTGTGGGACTCCGGAGGCAGCTGATGGTACTGGCAGGCCGAGCAGAAGGCGGCTCAGGTGGTGGCTGAAGCAGGTGTGGGAGGAATTCGGTGAGGCCATGGAGAAAGACTTTCTGACTGCCTCGAAGCAATTCTGGCAAACTGTCAGGTGACTCAGGAGAGGAAGGCAGTGCTCTACTCACATGGTTTATAGTGCGGGTGGGATGATGCTGACTTCAACTGAGTTTATAGTCGGGCAGTGGAAGGAATACTTCAAGGGCCTCCTTAATCCCACTGACATGCCTTCTGTAGTGGAAGCAGAGTCTGGGGACAACTCACCCCCATCACTGGGGGTGAGCTCGCTGAGGCAGTGGAACAACTCCTTGGTGACAGGGGCCCTGGGGTGACCGAGATTCGCCCTGAGTTCCTGAAGGCTCTGGATGTTGAAGAGCTGTCTTGGTTGACACGCCTCTGCAACATCACGTGGAGATCTGGGGCGGTGCCACTGGATTGGCAGACCGGGGTGGTGGTTCCCATTTTTAAGAAGAGGGACCGGAGAGTGTGTTCCGACTATCAGGGAAATCACACTCCTCAGGCTCACTAGATAGGTCTATGCTGGAAAAGGCAGTCTGTTTGTTAGTCAAACCTCATATTCAAGACAAACAGTGTGGTTTTCATCCTAGTCACGGAACACTGGACCAGCTCTTTATCCTCTCAAGGATAGTAGAGTGTGCGTGGGAGCTTGCCCATTCAGTCTACATGTGTTTTATGGACTTGGAGAAGGCATTCATTTGACCGTGTCCCTCGGGGGAGGATGGGGTGTCTGGCCCATTGTTGCAGGCCATTGGCCTTGGTGGCCTCAGAGTCTCATCTCTGCTCTTTGCGGATGATGCAGTCCTTTTGGCTTCATCAGGTGGTGGCCTCCAGCTCGCAGTGGAACAGTTCACAGCCAAGTGTGAAGCGGCTGGCATGAGAATTAGCACCTCTAATGCTACTTTTCCACCGCTGAGGTACCAGTTCTTGTCCCAGTGCTGGTGTTGGTTCCAATGAACTGGCAAAATGCTTAAGAACGGGCCTGCGTTTCCACCGCGCTTTGTGAACTTCTCCTTCACATATGAGTGTGGGCGGGTCCTCGTCTGGACACGGAAGCCGAAGGGCACAAACGTGGGAGAACACACTCCCCTTTCTTGTGCTGCAAACACATTTTATGGTCCAAACCAAACTACTATAGCATCTGTGTGCAGCACAGAGGTAAACACAGACAGTGATTATGAGCAAGGATGCAAAGGATCGCACTTTACGTCCTTTTTTCTGCGATATGGACTGATACAAAGCAGCAAGTTTAACCTTAGAGCCCAACCTAATTCACAGCTGTGAAAACCACATCACTTTTCTCATGTAATGCACACCATGCAGTGAAACAGTGGTAGAAAACTTTACACTGAGATGGCAGAGTCACGCCCTTCTGCCGCTTTTGTCACACGTTCTTGGTTCGAGACCAGCTATTTTGCGGGGCCGGATTTGAAGCAGTTTTTCGGCCAAGCACAGAGTGCTTTTGCTGTGGAAAAAGTGCTGAATGGTTCAAATGCTGGCACCGGCTCCAGAACCCCATGGGTGGAAAAGAGGCCTAAGTCTGAGGCCATGGTCCTCAGCCAGAAAAGGGAGGAGTGCCCACTCCGGCTCAGGGACGAGTTGCTGCCCCAGGTGGAGTTTACGTATCTTGGGGTCTTTTTCATGAGTGACAGGAGAATGGAGCATTAGATTGACAAATGGAGTGGGGCCATGTCTGCAGTGATGCAGATGCTGCACTGGGCCATCTTGGTAAAGAGGGAGCTGAGCGTGAAACAGAAGCTATCAATTTACCGGTCATTCTGCATCCCTACCCTCACCTATGGTCATGAGCTTTGGGTAGTGACCAAAAGAATGTGATCGCAAATATTGTCGGTTCGTGGTTCGACTCTCCCGCTACCCCTCCAGCAGGTGGAAGCAATTCCAATGGGAGCAACTGCTGTCAGTAGTAAATCCAAACTTTTCAAAAAAATCACTGGAGATGAGCAGGTTTTGTTGCCAGGATTTATTGATACACAGAGTTAAACATAGAAAGCAAATAAGCCCTCCCGGGAGTGTGTGCCTTAGAGCTGTTAGCAAAGGAGACAGAGAGGAATGGAAAGAAGCGCTTCCTGTCTCTCCCAGACTTAACAGTTATACTTTTTTCCCCAAAGTTCACTGCACCCCCTTCAATTGTCATAGGCTAGTTTGCATGGAGTGGCATCTCTGGCGGCCAATCCACTATGAACTTCACTAGTTCCACTCCTTTGCACAGGCTCAAAAACACAGTTCACCGGGGTCTTTTCGTATCTACAGTAGATTTAACAGCTGTCATTATGATGAGCGTTTCCCAGCTGAAGCTATTGCTTCCAAACTACTCCCACTGATAGTTTTCAAAAACATTTGCTATAAAAACTCAGAGGGAGTGAATACAACAGGCCTCAGTGTTATCCTACTTCCCAAAGCATACAGTGCTCCAGTGTGTGTTTAACATAATAGGTGATGAATAATATAAAATAGTGACAGTAAATTACCAATATCAAAGTGATAAAAAAATTCCCAACAATATAAGCGGCAGAAATGAGCTTCCTCCGAAGGGTGACGAGGACTGCAGCCATTCAGGAGGGGCTTAAAGTAGGACCACTGCTCCTCCATATCGAAAGGAGCCATTTGAGGTGTTTTGGGCATCTGATTAGAATGCTTCCTGGGCACCACTTGGGTGAGGTGTTCCGGGCATGTCCTACCAGGAGGAGGCCCTGGGGCACTCCCAGGGCACACTGGAGAGATTATATCTCTCGGCTGGCCTGGGAATGCCTCTGTGTCTCCTTGGATGAGCTGGAGGAGGTGGCTGGGAAAAGGGAGGTCTGGGCTTCTCTGAAGCTGGCCCTGCGACCTGGCCCCAGATAAACAGAAGATAGATTGATCCATGGATGGATGGATGGATCCATGGATGGATGGATCCATGGATGGATGGATGGATCCATGGATGGATGGATGGATCCATGGATGGATGGATGGATCCATGGATGGATCTTTTTTTTCTTGAATCTTCCAGTTGTTTCTGCATAAGATTTTATCACAGTTGTGAACAAAAGTTTACATCCATTCATCATGGACATGAATGTCATGGTATTTTGAGGCTTTCAATGATGTCTTGGAATGATTGGAATGATTTTTTTTTTCTTAGATTGGTTAGTATTGGTTAATCTAATGAGTGCTGGCAAACACATTCTGGCAAAGAAAAACAACCAGTTGTAGTTAATTGATCACAAACAAGAAGATTATAGGCCCTTGTCAAGTTAAGACATTTTAGAACCTTTAGCACCATTTAATAAATGATTTAAGTGAATGTATGTATATATTTAAGCCTGTATCCAAAATCCAAAAATAGATTCAAACCTATGCACATAATTCTTGTTTTTTTTAATTATTAAAGATGAATGTTCCACAATAATTTCACCCTGGAAAAAGAAAAGCTCAAAGAAATCACCAAAAGCCCAAATTACTGTGACATTCATGTGCATGATGAGTGTTTGTAAAGCTTTGGTCACAGCTGTAACTAAAACTTATGCCGAAACAACTGCAAAGCAACATTAACTGTAGAGTTGTGCCACAACTAATCACAACTAAGTGTGTCCATTATTAGATGCATGGTTTTTCTGTGTGCCTCTGGATGTTGTGGTCTACTATTACCTTAGTTACTTTATTACAAAATGTTACTTACTGCAATAAAAATGCAGGTGAACACACAGGAACCTAAATCCCAGTAAAAAGCCACTGCTAGCTTCTGCTCGCATGTTTTATGTTCCTTATGATTGTGCTTTGTAATTACTTTCCATGTGTCATCACTTAGCACTTGCATTTTTCTTTCTCTGCAACAACAAACAGCTGGCAGGCATATTTTGATTAAAAAAAATATTTCATCTGTTCCATGCGAGTTATATGGATTATTACATGAACAATGGGTTTAAAATGCATTTATATTTTATTTATCATTACTACTTGATGATCTAAAACCTTACAGCTGAACATCAAAACACTAGAAATAAGATTCATTAGATGTAATTTTCCCACCCATTTTGGCATTGAGCGGACAGCACTGTGGTGCGGTGGTTAGGACTGTTGCCTCATAGCAAGAAGGTCTTGGGTTCAAATCTACCATCTGGCCTGGGTTTTTCTGTGTGGAGTTTGCATGCTCTCTCCATGTCCGCATGGGTACAATGGTTTCCTCCCACAGTCCAAAGACATGCAGTTTTGGTGAATCTAAATTGTTCATAGGTGTGAGTGCGAATGGTTGTCTGTCTCTCTGTGTTAGCCTCGTGACAGACAGGCAACCTGTCCAGGGTGTACCCCGCCTCTCCCCCTATGGGAGCTGGGATAGGCTCCAGCACCCCTGTGACCCTGAATTGGATAACTGGAAGAAAATGGATGGATGGATTTGCCTTTGAATATGAACATACCTGCAGCACATGAATCAAGTTCTTTTTTAAAGCTCTTTGAGTTGAATCATGCCCACTAACAGGTGAATTTGCCATAATAGGTGTGATTTCAAAATGATAATTTCCCAGTGGCAGTCATCACAAACCCAGAAATCACCACAATCTGATCAACTGAACCTCGGGCCTTTGGCCATCTGTCACCAGATTTCATCCAAATCCACTGATTAACTTCTGGGTTAACTTGCTAGCAGTAACAAAACAGATGAGTGAAAATATAACCGCATGATTGAGGCAAATATTTTTATCTCAGTAATTTAGACATATCCCAGAGCCTGACAGCTTTCTATTCCAAGTGTCTAAATGATTTTGCTTACTGCCACAACATCTGGGTCACTTCACATCTTAAAAGAAATCATTTTGTGTGTGTCAAGTTGCTGATGGAGGATAAAGAGAGAATTTTTAATTCAGTTCCACCAAAGCCATACTGTAACCACTTTACTTGCTTATGCCTGAAAGCATGTAATTATGCTCCCACCCCAATCTCTCCCTCTGTTCCTCTTTGCTTCTTTCTCACTTTTTTCACACACACATTAAACACACACACACATTTACAGAGGGAGCGACAGTACTACTGAAAGGAGAAGTTAAGTTTCTTTAAAACATTGCAGCCATGTCTCTTGAATCTCTAGAATTTATTTCAACACCTAGAGCTTTCCATTTCTTTGAAGATGTATAGAGACATGTCTGCACTCTTTTCTTCTTTTCTTTTGTCTAAGAAAACAGCAAGTTGCACATAATCTCACAAGCTCAGGACTTTGACAAAGAAAGCATCCTGTTCATCATTTGCACAGGAAAAGATTTAGAGCTTATGGCACGTTCACATTGCACATACATTAGTATATATATTACAATTTATTACAATACAGCAATACATGACAATTTGATTAAGTTTCCTTTCAGAACATGTGTCATTCTTGTAAAATGATTTTAAGATTTAAGGATGTAAATTCAACTACTTTACATCCTCAAATATTAAAATAAGAAGAGTTTTAAAATGGACATTTTAAAATATAAAAAATCAACTCATATTAGAGGATTTCTCATATTTCTGGAGAGCTTTATAAATGGTATAGTACTTACAATGATGCAAACATTAGTCCCAGTTATCAAAAGTCCCTTGTTGCATAATTTTTATTAATATACTTACTAGTTAAACAGTTTAAAGCAGATGATACATTTTTTCCCCTTCCTCTATTTATTGTGGCCTTGAACGACTTTTTTGTACCTTTGAGCCAAAACGTTGTGGCCGGTCACGGCTGAAGCAAATCTCACAACAAAAGCACATGTAAAGGTGCTATTTTAGACTCTAAAGGAACAGCTGAATGTTGTATTCAGTGTGGTTGCAGGAGAAATGACAGTTACCTCTGAAACATGAAGTCTTGTGGGGTGCTCCTTGTCAGTAGGTGTCTGACATCAGTCTATAAACTATGAACTGACAGCAGAGCATTGGGACACATGCTGGAACAAGTTTGCTCCAGGGTAGCTTAACCTCATATATAAATTCAGCCAAACTAAAAGTTATTTTGACACAGATCAAGGATTATGGATTTAGTTTTCAGAAGACAAGTTATAAAGGGATGGCTTCATGGGCAGTATGAACAGAAAACCACCAAATACGTTTACTGTGTACTTGCAGAATTGTAGACGTGTCTTTCTTGTACGGTTTCAATGCATTTGCCGCAGGTCAGCATCTTCTTGACTATCAGCTACTGTTTCTAAAGATCAATCAGGGTCAAATAAGAAAGCAATCTCTCACATTCATTATATTTAGACATCCCAAAAAGGGGGAAGAACACATGTGCTCTTCTGTCGTATCTATCCGTTGAGACAAACCATCCCTTACCTTTGGAAGACTCTATGAAGAGACTTATCCCCGAGGAGACTGTTCTGTTCTGTCTACAAGTCAATCACAAACACAACTGATGGACATCCTCAGTTCGTCCCAGCCATACAACCGTTGCTGTCATTGGGCAAAGCAAATAGCATGTTCTTTATGTGAATGTCAAAGTGTTCATGCAGGGGCCATTGCACACCAACATGAGGCACTGTAGTCTACAACCAACACTCCCTCAGCAGAGAACTGCCTCAGAAAGGTTGGTGTTCGCCTCACTCACAAGTCTTACTGGCCAAACGAACAGCAGGAGAAAATAAACAGATGCCTCACTTTGCAGGAATCAAATGTAAGTTGTAGGTTTCACCTTCCATTAACAATTATAATACAGCCGTGTTTATTCCTGTTAAGACTTCGTAGACGTTTAAGAGTTCGTCATCCATTTCAGATAATGGAGACCACGACACTCATCTTTCACAGCTCCTCTCACGTTAAGATTAGGTTGCTGATGTTGACTCAGATTGCTCTGTGAGCAGCGACACTGTATGTATCATCCTCGTCTAGATTCCCCTGTGCAGCCAAGTCACTCACCAGAGATGAAGTCAGACTTCAGTAGATGAAATTAATCGCTTAACCTCTACACAATCAGCTGCCAATAAATTACATGGGGAAATTACCTATTGCATACATCAAGCTCACATCACCAGAGGTTCGTCTGTCATACTTAATCAGACAGTTCAGTGATATGCACATTTTTTGTGGAAAGAAAATGCACTGTCACTGCAATCAAAAGCTATACTGCAGATGTAGCACTATTATTACTCCCTATGGTGCAATCATCCAGAGACTGACTCTGATAAGATATAATTTGCAGTTTACCACCAAATATGTCTGTGTTTGTCCATATGCTGGCCACATTTCTTCATGGAAGAGAAAGAATAAGAGAGCTAATGACAAATATCACTGATCGCTAAATTCTGATTCCCTTGAATGGGCTATATCAAAGCTTTCTTTTGCCTTATTCGCTCGATTTTGTGAGAAAGGGTTCCACTGCGAACATCACAGCTGAGTAACATTCAATCAAGTGAAAAAAGAAAAAAGAAAAAAGAAGAAAAAAAAAAAAGGAAAACACATCCATGTCCACAGGCCATACCAATATCTGTATTCATGCTGACAACATGCCGTGGGGATTAATGGTGATGTAAATGGGAGCACTCACACTTCAGTGCAGCTGGTTTACATCATCCGAGTATTGGTTCAGCTTTGGCTTGGGTTTCTGTTCTCACAGTCATTTCGTCAGTTTTAAGGGTATCCCTAGGTTTAAAGCAGCTGGTCAAGTAAGAGAGCAGAGGAGACACAAATATTATAATAATATTATTCATTCTGAAGGAGTAGAGTTTATTCATGCTAAGTGGGGCTGTTAAAACCTCTGCCTCTAGCCGACCCCTCTGTCTGGCAATAAATATTTTAAAACAGGCCCTGAAGGTCATTTCTTAGGTATGTATGAATTTGTATTCAGTGTGACAGTGTTTAAACATCAAGCTGAGAGAATTCATTGCCTCGCACTGTCTAAACAATGAATGCTACTGAACACTGAGTTTATTTTCAAAAGTATATCACTCTGCTATTTATAGAGATTTATGTTAACCCACTATGGTGCCGTATCAGACCATAAACATGCATACTCAGGCTATTGTGTAGCATACAGTAAGGTTAGTATGTACAAAGCACAGACATACTGTTCAATTTATAAATACATCACTTGTAACAGAGGGGCTTGTTGAAGGCAGCAAACTTGGGTGGAAACACCAACCCAAGGTAATGGCATCTTTCATTTTAAGAGCCCACCTTGAATTAATCCAATTTAAGGGTTTAGCTACACTGTGCACAGCAGTATTCACTCAAAGTAATCCACATCACACCCACATGCTTGTGCACACATAAGCTTGTGTGCATGTTTGCAAATACAGGCACCCATGCATGCACGTCACACCATATAAACTTTAGCAGGCGAGCACACACACACACACTCACACACACACAAATGAGTGTGATTTCACGTATGATACCGAGACCCAAAAAATACTGCTACATAATACTTATTTTAGTTTAGCTGCAAGAAAGAAATTAGGATCACTTCATAGTCCACAGTCATTATTATCATCACCTCCAGTGCTGAGACTGTTATAATGAACTTATAAAGACTCTCCCTGCCATGCTCACAAACACAGCCTTCTGCTGGACATTAGCAACTATCAACAAAGATTTCTTCTGTCCTCTTTTTATTTTAATCTCATTAATATTCAGCAACCAAGTTTTAGATGTGTGTTCTGTAAGTCAGAGCTTCAGGGATAAAAAAAAAATCTGTACACGGACCACAAATGAATGAAAAAGTAGCGTGACTGTCTCAGGGGCTCTATACACCTTCAGCATCAACATAGCTTGAGGGCAAAATGAATGAGAGCTGCAGACTAGAGGAGTGCAAAGGAAGCAAAGAGATGCCTGGTAAATACTCAAGGTTAGGTTTCATCTCCCTCCTTAATCCTCCTTAAACATACATTCTGTCTGTCTATGGAGTTGATGCTGATGAAAGCCTTCCCATGACCACAACTGAGGTAATGTGTTATACAACAGTAAAATATTCAAATATTAGTAAAAGTAAAATAGCAACTCCCGTAACTCCCGTCCTTCATTCATACATGTACTACATGCACTACTTCCCTTCTTCAATATTTGCATTATTTTTATATATGTGTGTATATGTGTGCGTGTGTGTATTTGTATACATTTACCCTTTTGTTCACAACTTCTCACTTCAAGCAATTTATGCAAAAAATGTGGATTTTACACAGAGCATCATTACATGCTTTCCACAATAAGAAGTGGATAATTTAGACACAAATTACGCGTATTGTTACACTGACAGTTGTCAGAGAGTGCGTGTGAATGATTTTCAGTTCTTGATGACTATTCATTTCTCTGCATTTCCATTACTTTTTCTACCTTGAATTGAATTCTTGTAATGGGACATTGAATGCCATTGAAAAGACACTGAAGTGTGCTTTAAACTGCCTTTAATGTGGAGATGGATCAGCCAATTAGCCATTGTATCTCACAGCGTGCTATTCAAATTCGTTAGATTGAAATCAAAATGGAGTGTGTCAGAAAACACTATCATTTATTGCTGCAGCCTACCTCACTATTCTGCAAAGCAGCAAATCCACTTACAGTGCATGGATCATCAGGCATACTCACACTACATGATGAAGGAAGGCAAAGTGGAGGGTAAATGTAAAACTTTAGACATTTATAAATGACGAAAGGCATTTATAAGTGAGGAAACAAAAAGAAGGGTGGAAAATATAGGTGATGTGATGTTCTGAGCATCCTTTCACTCTGACCTGAATTTGATCATTAACAATTTCACTGGATTACATCATGAAATTTGATCTTTAAAGCTCACCTAAAATCTGTTACACATGGTGAATTCATATAATTTCAAATTCACATCACACAGCACACAAATGGACAAATGCTTCACAGAGTTTTTGGTAAAAAAAAAAATATTAAGTTGATTTGCACAAATGACCTCTAAATAGGCCACTCGGATGAGCTGTAAAGCATTTTCATAATAGACAATTAGTATCATCTGTTTATCTGCCTGTTCTGTGGATCCTTATTTGGCTGTCCCCTACAGTTATGGAGCTTCAGGCCTTGGCATTTGAACATGGGCCCTGGAAGACACTGGCTAATTAGTTCCTGAGGAAGGAGCTATCCATCTTCCTCGGGAAGTGATGTTTCCACTTCCACATCTTTGGTCAGTGCTCTTTAAATTAAAATGTCTCAAACTCAAGAGGCAAAGAGCAACATGGAATAAAACAGAACTAAACTACAGGGAAATAGATTTTTTTTTCTTACATGCCTCATCAAAAGCATATGCTCCACTATCGGTGTTGTACTGTTTAAAGCGAAACTGACTGGCTGCAAAATCGTCCAAATTCTAATTGGGTCCAAGATTTATTATTCATTATTTCTCAGTGTTTCCAAACAAGCTGCTGCTCTTCTGACTGAAAATAAAGAACTCAAATTAAAAAAGAAAAAATAGAAAGAAAGAAGAAGAACCAGCAGGCTTGAATCTGCTCACAGGAACTCAGCTGATTAATAAAAGTCTCACCTGCTCAAGGGCTGTTCTCTTCTGTTACCAGATTTTTATATTCATTTTAGAATAATATTATTATGAATGGTACACAGCTGCATGAGAGATAATTGAATTTACCTTAGGCCAAATCAATGTAAACATCTCCTAAGTTGGGAAAACAGGTTTTAAGAGTATAGTGAGGGTACCCACTGGATATGTGCATGTAAATATGGACTAGAAACAACTCTTTAATTAATAATCCAATGGTATCATTCTAAGTAGCAAAACATGTTTCACTACAGGCACATTTGAATGTTGGTATAGTGATCGCTAAATAGCCATGCGTTTGACACCCTCAGTTATCTTGTCTTTGATATGTTTATATATAGATAGCTGAATTTTTAACATAGCATTTTTGTCAGGAAGGATGTTTAATGTTGTGCAGTGTAGGAACAGTCTTAGTGTTTGCTGTACATAAAGATGCATGTACCAATTGTAATTTGAACCACTGATTTGTGAAGTCTGATTCTGAAGCCTAAACTTTTGTATTCTAGTTTTCACTATCTAGTGCTTTTTATTTGTTAATTTTTTTCCTTTTGAAACCAAGAGTGTCCATAAGTTTGGAGTAGAGGCCAAATTGCTAAGCTAATACCGAACACTAGCAAGCTTGGTTAGCAAGGTGCATCCATAGTGTGTACGGGTGCCTCACACAGACATTACATTGACAAAAGTATTCATTCAGTCATCCAAATCATTGAATTCAGGTGTTCCAATCACTTCCATGGCCACAGGTGTGTCAAAACATGCACCTACGCATGCAGACTGCTTCTACAAACATTAGTGAACGAATGGGTCGCTCTCAGGAGTTCAGTGAATTCCAGTGTGGTGCCGTGATAGGATGCCACCTGTGCAACAAGTCCAGTCATGAAATTTCCTCACTACTAAATATTCCACAGTCAGCATTTAGTGGGATTATAACAAAGTGGAAGCGATTGGGAATGACAGCAACTCAGCCATGAAGTGGTAGGCCACGTAAAATCACAGAGCGGGGTCAGTGGATGCTGAGGGTCATAGTGCACAGAGGTCGCCAACTTTCTACAATCACTACAGTCCTCCAGACTTCATGTGGTCTTCATATTAGCTAAAGTACAGTGTGTAGAGAGCTTCATGGAATGACGATCTGATGGATGAGTCTGGGTTTGTTGGTTACAAGGAAAATGGTACTTGTCTGGCTGTGTTGTGCCAAGTGTAAAGTTTGGTGGAGGGGGGATAATGGCGTGGGGGTGTTTTTCAGGGTTTGTGCTCGACCCCTTAGTTCCAGTGAAAGAAACTCTTAATGGTTCAGTATACCAAGACAATTTCATGCTCCCAACTTTGTGGAAACCCTTTCCTTGCACAAAGCAAGGCCCATAAAAACATGGATGAGTGAGTTTGGTGTGAAAGAATTTGACTGGCCCGCACAGAGTCCTGACCTCAACCCAACAGAACCCATTTGGGATTAATTAGAGTGGAGACTATGATCCAGGCCTTCTCATCCAACATCAGTGTCTGACATCACAAATGTGCTTCTGGAAGAATGGTCAAAATTTCCATAAATAAACTTTGTGCAAAGCCGTTCCACAAGAGTTGAATCAGTTATAGCTGCAAAGACTGGGGTGACATCATATTAAACCCTATGGATTAAAAATGGGATGTCACTCAAGTTCATATCTGCGTGAAGGCAGACGAGCAAATACTTTTGGCAATATAGTGTATTGTACTTACTCAGTGCATGTGGGAATGTACAAATCAAATACTAGAATTTCACTCCCTAAAACTGGAGGGTAAACTTCTCTTCTATAAGTTTGCTACAGTTAAATACAGTGCAGTCCATGCAATCTCGCTCAAAGCAGCTTTGCCATAAGACAGATTTTTAACCATTGATTTAAATTAAATGCCTGACATTAAAAAAATGAAGAAATAAATACAAAAATTAAATAAATCTTTTCTGTTGTCATTCAGAGGGAAAGACCAAAATAGTTTTTGTACCAGGCTGTAAACATGTTTGTTTCTATATTTATTCTAACTTGATTATAGAGCCTGACTTAAGTGGCCATTAATGTAATGCAATCCTATTTGGATAGTACTTTCCTAGTTTCACTGACCACTCAAACACTTTTAGACTACAAGTTACATTTTAACCATACATTCATACAGTGCCGTATTCTGAACACTTCAAACACTGTATCTGCCTCACATCTATTGGCAACTTAACCTAACATGCATGTCATGTCTTTGGAATATTAATAGTTTGCGCTGTTAAACAACAATGACTGCATTAATGTGGTAACATGTTTCATTTTGCATGTATCTTGCCACAGCATGAGCACAGTTTGTGCTCATTTAACATGGAAATGAGTTTTATGCTAATTATGTATATGGCCTAATATTGTCTCTTGTTTTTTGAAAATGTATTTATTTGGAACAGTAAAAACGCATTTCAGTACCTACATATGTTTATTTCAATTAAAAAAATACACTGAACTGTAGTCTGGAATGCCATCCCTTAGTGCCTCAGTGCAGGGTAAGACAAAGAGGCCCATCCCCATGCAATGAGGATCTGAGATGGAGGCAAGCAATCAAATATGACTAAAGGCATTACCAAGTAATGAGTCTGTGGGTGGGGGATCTTTCCCCATCTAGAGTTATTGGATGAAGGCTGTTTGTGTAAATTCTAATCCTCAAAGTAGGAGTTTAGTGAGGAGAAAATAAGTTTACAGTAGAAAAACTATAAGCTTGTAATTTAAGCAGTAACTTATTTCTGCACTTAGAGGATGCCAATTTCCCCTGTCTAAACTGCTTTTGCATCAGCTTATTCATTACAAAAAAATAATGGCCTGTCATGTGGTGGTTCACTTCAAATCTAGAAAAATAACAAGAGGTCCTTGACATTTACATTAATTGAGTAATTTTAGAGGGAACATGTTAAATTTATGTGAAAATTTTTTTTTTTTTAATGTGGGAGCAATAATCTCAACAGCAAATGAATTTAAAAAATATTAAAGCTTCTGTTCTGGGTCCATATATTAGTTCTTTAGTGTTATATTTCACATAGTATGGAAGCAAATTGATCCATGCTTCCTGGTGGTTGGTGTTGGTGGTGACTGGCCCACTGTTTTATTTCATCAAGTCCAAAGTCAACACAGCCATCTAGCAGGAGACTAGAGCACTTCATGCTTCCATCTGCTGACAAGCTTTATGGAGATGCTGCATTTCTTTTCCAGCAAGACTTTGCACCAGCTCACAGTGCCAAAACAACTACCCAAATGTGTGACAACCTCCCATGGTCCAAAGACATACATATTCCATTAATTGGTGATTCTAAATTGGTTATAGCTGTGAATGTGAGTGGGAATGATTATCTGTCTTTGTTTGTTAGCCCTGTGAAGAACTGGTGACCTATCCAGGCTGTACCCCGCCTCTCGGCCTAGAACACCTGGTAAAGGCTCTGGAGTGACGAATCATGCATTTCCGTCTGACAATCTGATGGACGAGTCTGTGTTTGGTGATTGCCAAGAAAATGGTACTTGTCTGACTGCACTGTGCAAAGTATAAAGTTTTGGGGGGGGAGATTATGGTGTGGGGTTGTTTTTCAGGAGTTGGGCTCTGGCTTAGTTCCAGTGAAAGGAACTCTTAATGCTTCAAGCATACTAAGACATTTTGGGCAATTTCATGTTCCCAACTTTGTGGGAACAGTTTGGGGAACCTTGCACGAAGCAAGTTCCACAAAGACAATGATGAGCAAGTTTGGCATGGAAGAACTTGACTGGCCTGCACAGAGCCCTGACCTCAACCCAACAGAACACAATTAGAGCAGAGATTGTGAGCCATCATCAATGTCTGACCTTACAAATGTGTTTCTAGAAGAACTGTCAAAAAATTTGCATAAACACACTCCTAAACCTTGTGGAAAGCCTTCCCAGAAGAGTTGAGGCTGTTATAGCTGCAAGGGATTGGCCAGCATCATTGGGATTTCACTCAAGTTCATGTGAAGGCAGAGAAGCAAGTACTTTTGGCAATATAGTGTATTTTAGGAAAACTTAAATGGTTTGAATAAAAGAAAATACGTTAAAAGTGACTATCAATGCACTGCCCCCTTGTTTTAATTGAGGAATCTGCCGTTCCCACCTCTAGTCAACTTAAATTTCTTGAAATTAATATGATGTGTGGAAATGCAAATACCTGATCTGGGAACCAATAAGTCCACCTCCAAAGAGATTATGTAGGAGGCATAAGTAGAATCAGGCAATAGTTTGAAAAGTCTCTTATTTTCTTTGCCTTGACCAAAGTTGCCAAAAATATTTTTACCCTAAGCTGTGCCATGTTCCTTGAGAACTTATTAAATAATAATTGCTAAAATACTGCCCTCCTACAGTCACACACTGACATCAATCAAGAATTCTACATTGTGACCTTTACACTGTTTACTAGTAAAATTGTATTTATATAGATGCAAAAAAAAAAATCTTGGCATGTTGGAACATCTTGGGGATCACATTTGATTTTATATCTTTTTAGGCCCTGCATGCATAATCATGAACAGAGTACTGAAAAAAAATACTTTTCTTGTGCCTCATCCAAAAATGATGCAAATGCTACAGCGTGGGAAGCTGTGAAAGCAATTGTAGTCAATTCAAATGCTGCAGACCATTCTGTGTCAAGAAAATAGGCTTTTTAGAGCAAATGATCCAGTTAGTTACAAAATCATGTGATTGATTAACAGTGATGCAAATGAAAATGGTCAAGAAAGTCATCTAGTCACAGAAAAATGTTTATCTACATGACTATAAGTAAGTACAAATTGCTAAGTGTGGCTCAGCATGATTTCGATGTCTCACTATACATTTGCAATGAATAAAATTCCCTGTTATTGCTATATCTGCATTACTTTAAAAACAAAATGCTTCCCATTCCTTTACTAATATTTGAAATTCCAAATTATTTAGGGTTTAAGGTTAAAAAAAGCAAATGACTGTTATATTTGTAGAGTCTGTTGTAATACAGAAAAATATAGGTGCTCAATTAAAACAAACATGTTTTTGAGTCAACAATTAGCTTTTTCATAGGACACATAAAAAGGTTTATGACATTATAATGCAAATCACAGGACCTCGACATATTACACAATACACATGCATTGTTTTTCAAATGCTTTTTTTAATTTGAAATATATTAACAAGTAAATATTTTTGATTCATAGTTCATGTCAAAAGCAGAGAATTGTACTCAAACACAATGTACATTTGTAAAGATTGATTACAGCTGAAAATGACAGCTAACAGCTTATCAATATATACTGCAAACCAAAACAAAATAAATATAATATACTTATATATAATATACATACAAATAAATACATCTGTCACAACTTATACACACTGGTAGTCAAAGCATTAGGTTTTGAATCTAAACACCTCTGAAATAAAAAATGTGTCTTCAATTGATGTGAATTAAAAAGGGCACACACACACACACACACACACACACACATCACAAATTGCAAACACAATTTAAACTCATAAAAGTAAGGAAATTTGTGTTTGGTCAATTATTTCTTGGTTGACAATGCTTCTTGGCCATAAATCATATAAAATTTAAAAGCCAGATTATTTCCTCTTAAATGGTGCCACATTTGTAAGGAAAATCCATTTGTGGGTTGAGCAACAGAGTTGAGCATGTGGGTTGAGCCCATGAAAAAATTGCCAAATCTTCTGTGCCAATGCCAAAAGCTTTTTCTGCTATTGAATCTTGTTTGGTGCCATTTATTGGACTGCATGACTGAAGTCTGAAGAAACAAGACATGGCAAGTTAACAATTCATTAATTTAACAAACAGGGGCCTCAAAGAACCATACACAGCCACAAAAGCACCTTCTTCTCCTGCCAGTCCCCAGATTGGTCACACACTGCTTTTGGATAGCACCCCATTCTTCAACCAGCATTTGTTACAAGTCAGCCAGTGTGGCTGTGTTGGTCACTCTGGTACAGACAGCATGCCCAAGCTGATCCCACAAGCATTCAGTGGGGTTGAAGTCAGGCCTCCTGACAGGACTATGAGACTGGAGATTGTCTGTGTGCAGTCTGTTCTGGATTATCTGTGTAGAGAGCCATCAGGCATACTGTCCTGCAAGCCTTGACTGCAAATCTGTAGAAGACTGCCTACTGTTCCTAAGTGCTGACAAGGTGAGGAAACAGTCTTCTTGTGGTGTCGTCTTCTTGGGATGCCGACTTTGTGGCCTGTTTCTGACATCCCCCGTTATATGGCACTTGACCCTCTACTTGGAGATGGTACTAGGGCTCACTCCAAATAATGCTGCAAATTGGTTTTGCAGAACACCAGCTTGAACTTGTCTTATGGCACAGGCCCTATCCTGATCAGTCAAACGTGGCACGCTTGGAACACAGACCAACTGAACACTGCAGCGGGCTCCATGCTCACAGGTGCTGCTAATAAGGAACCTGATTGTTACCTGGGGTACCAGAGGCTCAAAACAAGAGTCACTAGCTGAATAAGCTGTTTGGAAATTGCAGAGAAGATTTTTTCATGGGCACAACCGACACACACACAACTCTCCGGAAACATATTTTCCTTTACAAATGTGGCACCACTTAGAAAGACATAAACAGGCTTTCCAACAGTATAAGATTAAATGTAAAGAGGCATTGTTCCAACCAAGAAATTTTCAACCAAACACAAATTTCTTTACTTTTTGTGCTAAGTTTATAATATGAACACATTATCAACAAATGAGTTTAAAAAATCAAGTATTCAATTCTCAGATACAAATTAAAAGCAGAATCTTTCAGACAATCTGGATCCAATTCACTGCAAAAATACAGCTGATGGAAAGTTCATTTGTTTTCTGGTATCTGGTCATTAACTGCCAGGTAAATTGTAGCGCTAAAGTGCGATAGGTGGGAGCCGAAAAGTCCAAAGATCACAAAAATTGTGTGCCAATTTCTGTGACAGTCCAACCACTGACTATTGATATTTTTTGTTTTGTTTTTTTTTTTACTTGGACCATAATTCCTGCCCATCTAAACCAGAAAAGGCCATCCCTTGAGCAATATCGAAGAATGTTTTCTTCAAATCAATGGAGAGGGAATGTTGCAGACTTGATAAAAGCCAGAGTCAAAGAAATAAAGTGTCTACCCCTTGAATCATTTTGTGTCCATTAACTTGAGGCAGTCATGGTTGTTGGACTGATTGTCGGTGTCAGGCTCACTGGATTCAGACACACTGCTTTTCAGACTTCAAGCTGTACTCCATAAGGATAAGGTTTGAAGATCTTTCATTGGTGGCCAGTTTAATTAAATTTATTCGTATATTAATAATGTTTTTGAAAAACTGTGAAATCTATGAAAATGAATGGGCAAAATAAACAAACTGATGAATATTACTCAAAAAGATGTGACAGGCATGGCAGTAATGTGACAGTAATTGGCAAATGCTAGGTACTCACAATGATTTAAAGTAGAGAAAAGTAGAAAATCCTTATATTAGGCTTCTAAAAACAAAGTAGAGTATAAGATATTCACAAGTCACCTGAACAATGTAAAGAAATGAAAATTATGTATTACAATTGTATTTATGCTGATTCATTTTCTTCTAGCCAAGGAATTTATTATTCATGTAATTGTTTGACCTCATTTTATATAAAATAAAATAAAATAAAAAACAATGCCCTGTACAGGTTACCAGCCTACTGCAGGGCCAACACAGACAAAAATAAAAAAATACAAATTAGTTATAGTCATTTAAAATTAGACCATTAATGTAAAAGTATCACAATTACATTTTAAACATAATTTTATTTAATAACTTAAAATATTGTGTGACAAGTAATTTACCCGCATCTGTCGACTGTATACTATACTAAAATGAATTTTAGCACACAATAGATTTTATAAAGCATGGACAGTTTTCTATTAATTTCCCAGATTAATAATTAATAATAATCACCATCAAGTCTCCACACCTGACCATGTTTCAACAGTTTTGTAAAGCATTGAAAAAATGGTGACCATTCCAAAGTCTCCATTCATCCATCCATCTATCCATCTTCTTCCGCTTATCTAGGGCTGGGTCGCAGGGGCAGAAGCCTATGCAGAGAAGCCCAGGCTTCCTTTCCCCAGCCACCTCCTCCAGCTCATCTGGGTGGACCCCAAGGCATTCCCAGGCCAGTGGAGAGATATAATCTCTCCAGGGTGTCCTGAGTCTGCTCTAGGGCCTCCTCCCAGTAGGACATGCCCAGAACAGCTTGCCCAGGAGGCATCCTAGTCTGATGCCTGAACCACCTCAACTGGCTTCTTTTGACATGGAGCAGCAGCAGGCTGCACTCCTCACCCTATCTCTAAGGGAGAGGCCAGCCACCCTTCAGAGGAAGCTCATTTCTGTCACTTGTATTCGCAGTCTCACCTATGGTCACCACCCAAAGCTCGTGATCATCGGTGAGGGTAGGGATGTAGATTGACCAGTAAATCAGCAGCTCTGCTTTCACACTCAGCTCCTTCTTTACCACAACGGACCGGTGCAGCCCCCCCCATCACTGCAGCCCCAATCCGTCTGTCAATCTCCCGCTCACTTCTCCCATTCCAAAGCCTCCAACATGGTTTATTTTATTTGCTGAGTTAGATTTAATTGGCTCTGTAACATTTCAAAACTCTAGACGATGTGTATGATTACTTTAATTTATGCCATTCATGTACAGAGCCAAGAGAAAGTCACCCAGCTCGGCCGACACTCTACCAGCTCGAGAAGGAATTTAAAGTCCATGCTCAATGGATTGTGTTGAACATCTGGTACCTCAAAGAGGAATCACGGAAATTGTTATGTGCTGCTGAGCAACATTCCATCAAATAAATGAGCTAGTATCTAAAATAGCCCCGTGTCCTCTTCTCTTTAAAATATCCAAGATACAGATGTTCAGATATGTGTGAAATATCAAAACAAGCATTTAACAGCATGAACAAATGTTACAGTAAAATCTCATGTCACTCTGAAATCACCACTGTTAAGGTGATGTGAACAGAAAGTGGATCTGGTTAAAAAACCAGCAGTCTTTTTGTCATCTTGTCACAGCTACATTTTCCCAGAAGGTAGTTCAAGAGGCGTTCATGGCACAGGGGATTGAAGAGACCTCATCATTTCCTTTATGAACTTAGAAAAGGTAAAATATCAAGTATCAAAGCCCAAATGCTATGCTAACTAACGAGCAGCTTGCTGGAGTACGATAAAACTACAGTTAAGAGATGTTTTTAACACTTTGTACAACACAGTCTTGAAGATTACGATCATATTTATAATGGCATCTATAAAGATACAGGTGTTTTTTGTTTTGTTTTGGGGTTTTTTATATACCAGAGAAATCATGTGTTTAATTTTAGGGCAACAAATATCAACTATGCAAGCCAGGGACCAGAATCGGCCAGTTTCCAGCATTCTCAGCCCTGGTCTGTCTCCCATTACAAGTTGGTCCATTTCATGCATGAGCAATATTTGCACAGTGGCACAGGCAAATAGTCACACCCATACATTAACACCATTAGCACAGAAATGACTCACAGTGAATGAAGACACAAAGTTTGGGAAAGTAAACAGCAGGGGGGCCACCACGAACACAACAAAACCTAATCAGACACTTTAATCACTTTCATAGACATTTTAAAGAAGCTAGCAAACACAAGGTGGCTAAAGCTACAGCTAGGCAGAGCTTCTGAAAAAGAGAAAAGGATCTATGCCCTGTTATCTGGTGAATTTATAGACATACTGGAAAATGATGCAAGTCACTTACCTTTATTTTTTTTTTGTATTAATGTGATGCACCTGCTTTCGTTTGGTGAGGTAAAATAAGTCCGGGAAAGGTGAGTGTTCAACAGCTGATTTTCAGTTAATTATTTGTGCCTTTTTCCTACAGCAGACCATTGTATTTTCAGTTAAGTGAGAGAAGATCCTGTAACCTACTGAAGTTTGGGGAAAACTATAAAGTTTAATAATCTATTTTATTATGAAAATAATATTTTACATTTAAGAAGCTTATATGTTGTCAATTAGAGGTCTTACAATATCGGCAAAAATCACTATTTGCACTTTTTTAATAATGTGACCTGCCATCAGTGCGTCTCTAAAATTGACACCTAAGAGCGGCTGTGCTGTTATCCTCTCAGTAAAATGGTAAATTAAAATGCACCAGTATATAACTCCATCTGCTTTTATCAGTGTACACAATTGTCTCTGCATATGATTGCAAACTGACTCGCAAAACATTGATTACAGAACCTGACATATATTTGCACATTAAAGCATCATTGTGGGCGTCATGGTGGTGCAGTGGTTAGCACTGTTGCCTTTTCGACTATTCTGGTCAGTTGTGGTCTTTCAGTGTGAAGCTTGTGTTTTCTCCCTGTGGGGCTTCCTCCCACAGTCTGTAGACATGCATGTTAGTGCTGTATGTATTGTTAAATGCGGTTTGCAGTCTAAAGTGCTCTGAGTGGCCAGTAAGAAAGAAAAGTGCTATGCCATTAAATAAGCAGCCTTTAACACACAGCAGCTATTTAGCTGCTGTGTGTTAAAGGCTGAACCTCAAATTAGATGTTCATTCTGCCATTTTTATTCCCAGACAATCCGCCACCTTCATAACTTCCAGAGAGCTGTAACTAGTTGCAACCTATCCACTCTTAGCAACATTTCCTCCCTGATATAATGATGATTTCCCACATATTTTTTTTTTATGGCACAAAAATATCTTCACATGTTGGTCTCATCATAAGCTCACAGTCTCACTTGGTAGAAAAATATAGGTGTCTTTGTTTCTCAGAATGGATCATAGACTGGATGTTTAATTATAATTTAATGTTTTGTGTTCTCTATATATCACATCTTTTATAATGGTTACATTTGTAAGAGACAGTTTTTGGAGCATGAAAGCAAACCTTTATTGAAATGATCAAATTTAATGTAAAGCAAGAAGACTAAAAAGCACACAGGCTGAAGAATACTGGAGTAAGCACTTGTCCACATTCCTGACATTCCCTCACTTTTCCAACTGAGCACAGTTCAAAGCCTGAACACAAAGCTGTATCACTGCTTATCCATTTGAATAGGAGAGTGTGAAGACTCTGCAACAATGGGACGTACAAAGCCAAAGAACCTTGATCCTTATGAGAAAATGTGTTTTCCAATGGGCTGCATATCCACTGTCTTATGTCATTATTAGGATAGCCTTTTGTGGCATATCAAATGATTCTGGTTAATAAATAAAAGATTATTAATGGAAAAATCTGATGGTTCAGGTCACATAAGCTGGTATGTGACCCTCTAACTTTTATTAGTTAGCTTGACATGTACTTTGTGATTTGAATAGCAGGTGGACATATCAAGGTGATGAGCAGAAAATTGACAAAAAGCGCATTCCTTTCCATTTACTGCATATATCCTATGTGGTTTATAATAGTAATTCCAAGGGCATTTTTTTAGAAGGTTAAAATGAGAATCATACATAAGCTCGGCACATACAATTAACAGTTTAGCGCAACAAGGTCAACCATTTGTAATAGAAAAACATTATGTGTATTCCGTGACTTGGTATTTTAACACTTGCATAAAATGGTGCTATTGGAATATGTATAAATGCACCTCTGATACAAATCAGTTATGAATCACAGCTATAGTTAGACTTTAACTTCTGATCAACATCCAGGGGCATTAGACACGATGTTCCAGCTTAGAGAAGTGAGGATGTGGGGAGTTCCTCCTGTGTCCAGTGTCACAGTGTTGAACAGGAGATAATGTCAGCACTGTAGAGATTAATCTGCCTCAGCTAAGGGCAGAGATTAAGGCCATCCATGAAAGTGGGACAACATGGATTCAGTGCTTGGCTAAATGGAACTGCTGTTTACCAGCTTGAACAGCGCCGCTCTGTGTACGGACCTTAGAGGAGAAGGTACACCATCCTGCCCAACAGGAGTCCATGATATTTTGAAATGAACCTCTCTGTGTCTAACAAAGGATGGTTCAGTGTGCATTGCACATCCTTAGCGTTTCCTCAATCTCTGAACATGAAGTCAAGGTGTTTTCAGCTTGCATCATTACAAGCTTTGAGTAAGCACTCCGTGAGAGCTAATTCAAATCCCATTATAATGTTTTAGTCATATAAATTTAAGACATCCTCATGAATTATTAGGACTGTTAGACTTGTAAATGTTGAATAACATTGTTACAACCTCCTAAATGCATCATAATTCAAAACATGGCCTTGTATTCAGCAACCTTTATCATTATGCCTACTGCTGTTCCCAGTGACTCACCATTACTCATACATCAAACCCCTTAAATTAGAGCTAATTGCAGTCAGTATCATAAACAAGACACGTGCATATTAAGAGTCATTAATGACCACAGAACTAGCTTATAATTTGTGCATAACAAGCACTTTTACTGCTCATGCTGACTGAAGAGACACAGCTTTATTGCACTCTCACATATTAAGCTAGTCCCAGACTTTGCATGGATGCAGCTACAGAGCACCTGAACATCAACCGGTTAATTATAGAGCTAGCTGAGGTTAAATCGGTAGCAACTGTCATTAGTGAAGCCAAGCCGCATCTCAAAGAGTGCGAGTGACACATTTATTAGTTCTTGCTGGCAGACTGGAATCAGATCTGACTTCAAGCATTTACAAAACGCCTCCTTAATTACCTTCTATACTGTGAGTTAGTTTCTGCTTATCTGACCTACTGCATGCCCACAAACTAGGATGTTATTCATTTGCTGTGACATCACAGTTGTTTTTAAATGGACAAGATGCAAAATGTTGTTCATATCAACAACATGTTCTTTGCACATGCGGAGTAAATCAATAGCGGAATTAAGATATTGTTTTTGTTTTGTTTCTTTACAGTGGTGTGAAAAAGTGTTTGCCCCTTCCTCATTTCCTGTTTTTTTGCATGTTTGTCACACTTAAGTGTTTCGGAACATCAAACCAATTTAAACAATAGTCAAGGACAACACAAGTAAACACAAAATGCAATTTGTAAATGAAGGTGTTTATTATTAAAGGTGAAAAAAAATCCAAACCATCATGGCCCTGTGTGAAAAAGTGATTGCCCCCTAAACCTAATAACTGGTTGGGCCACCCTTAGCAGCAACAACTGCAACCAAGCGTTTGCGATAACTTGCAATGAGGCTTTTACAGCGTTCTGGAGGAATTTTGGCCCACTCATCTTTGCAGAATTGTCCTAATTCAGTTACATTAGAGGGTTTTCGAGCATGAACGGCCTTTTTAAGGTCATACCACAACATCTCAATAGGATTCAGGTCAGGACTTTGGCTAGGCCACTCCAAAGTCTTCATTTTGTTTTTCTTCAGCCATTCAGTGGTGGACCTGCTGGTGTGTTTAGGATCATTGTCCTGCTGCAGAACCCAAGTTCGTTTCAGCTCGAGTACACGAACAGATGGTCGGACATTCTCCTTCAGGATCTCTTGGTAGACAGCAGAATTCATAGTTCCATTTATCACAGCAAGTCTTCCAGGTCCTGACGCAGCAAAACAGCCCCAGACCATCACACTACCACCACCATATTTTACTGTTGGTATAATGTTCTTTTTCTGAAATGCAGTGTTCCTTTTACGCCAGATGTAATGGGACACACACCTTCCAAAGAGTTCCACTTTTGTCTCATCGGTCCACAGAATGTTTTCCCAAAAGTCTTGGGGATCATCAAGATGTGTTTTGGAAAAATTGAGACGAGCTTTAATGTTCTTTTTGCTCAGCAGTGGTTTTCTCCTTGGAACTCTGCCATGCAGGCCATTTTTGCCCAGTCTTTTTCTGATGGTGGAGGCATGAACGCTGACCTTAACTGAGGCAAGTGAGGCCTGCAGTTCTTTGGATGTTGTTGTGGGGTCTTTTGTGACCTCTTGGATGAGTCGTCGCTGCGCTCTTGGGGTAATTTTGGGCGGCCGGCCACTCCTGGGAAGGTTCACCACTGTTCCATGTCTTCGCCATTTGTGGATAATGGCTCTCACTGTGGTTCGCTGGATTCCCAAAGCTTTGGAAATGGCTTTATAACCCTTTCCAGACTGATATATCTCAATTACTTTCTTTCTCAATTGTTCCTGAATTTCTTTGGATCTCGGCATGATGTGTAGCTTTTAAGGATCTTCTGGTGGACCTTACTGTGTCAGGCAGCTCCTATTTAAGTGATGTCTTGATTGAGAACAGGTGTGGCAATAATCAGGCCTGGGTGTGGCTAGAGAAATTGAACTCAGGTGTGAAAAACCACAGTTATAGTATGTTTTAACAAGGGGGGCAATCACTTTTTCACACAGGGCCATGATGGTTTGGATTTTTTTTCACCTTTAATAATAAACACCTTCATTTACAAATTGCATTTTGTGTTTACTTGTGTTGTCCTTGACTATTGTTTAAATTGGTTTGATGTTCTGAAACACTTAAGTGTGACAAACATGCAAAAAAACAGGAAATGAGGAAGGGGGCAAACACTTTTTCACACCACTGTATATTTTAAAACTCAATCTCATGAGAAATCACAGACACTTCCTCTTGTTTTACATTCCCCTGACTGAGTGTTTTGCCAAAGGACTGCTATTGATTATTTTAATAATCGAGTATTCTATTGATTTTTCCATCAATCAATCGAGTAATTGGATGAGAAATAGCTTTGTCTTATTCGTCTGCATATTACAATTTCCGTAGGTAAACCTCAGATTTTCCGCTGTGTGAAACAAACAGGGTGGATGGAGCAGCTACAAAGTTCTCTTTTCTTCACTTGCTGATCAGGTGGTTGATGAAAGACTGTTTCCCAGTAAATTTTAATGGTGGTTACAGGAAAAAGCGCTGCTGCTTTGGATGTTAGAAAAAGGGTTCCTTTCGCTCCACCTCAGCTCACCATCTCGATAACGAGTGTAGAGAGCAGTGGAAACACGGGAAAATGTGTCAGCAATGATCCACTCGGTGTTATAAGGGTCGTTTTTTTTCTTGCAGCCCTAGTACGAACCAACTTTATTAAACCAACTGCAAGAATGCACAAGTCAAAGAGATGAGATATGGTGATATAACACATGGTTGCTGCTCTGAACTGATGCTTTTTAACTCAGGTGCAACTGGAGCAAAACAAAAGCCCAACCATGGCCCAAACACTACACCTAACAATTATAATATGATAAACATTGTTTGGTGACATTTTGTATTTTATGGTAAAGTCTTGACAAAAAATTCATATTGTATGCCATAGGTTATACAAATGCTGTATGTGATCAAGTATAGGGCTGATATATTAAATTAATGTTTCAAACAGAATTGAAAATTGAAACTGTAAATAAACTGGTGTTTGCTTTGTTTAAGTTATGGGTACGCATTTCTTTATTCATTGTATGCGTTTATATGTTTTGTGAGTGTGCAGTGGTGAATAAAAGAGCTTGATATTGCTCTCTATAATGAAATTTTGATGTAGGAAACAAACTAAATTGTCAGCGAACTTCGCCAGAAAAGTGTTACGGCTCAGTCTGGTGAATGAAATTATTCAATAAGAATTTAAACTTTTATCAAAGTGTGTAGCTTGGCCACTAAGATTCATTTTTATTAAACTGTGCCTTTGACAGTACACTATATATATATATATATATATGTGTGTGTGTGTGTGTGTATATATATATATATATATATATATATATATATATATATATATATATATATATATATATATATATGTGTGTGTGTGTGTGTGTGTGTGTGTGTGTGTATATATATATATATATATATATATATATATATATATATATGTGTGTGTGTGTGTGTGTGTGTGTGTGTGTGTGTATATATATATATATATATATATATATATATATATATATATAGTGTACTGTCAAAGGCACATTTTAATAAAAATAAAAAATAAAAATGCAAGAACTTTTTACCAGTGGTGTGGTGGTTAGCACTGCTGCCTCACAGCTGGACTAGCATCTAGAAGGGTTCGATTGCACCGTGGCCCGGACCTCTCACTGTGTGGAGTTTGCATGTTCTCCCTGTGTCTGCGTGGATTTTCTCCGGGTACTCCGGTTTCCTCCCACAGTCCAAAGACATGCAGTTACTGGGGTTAGGTTAATTGGTCACTCTAAATTGCCCATAGGTGTGAATGTGAGTGTGAATGGTTGTCTGTCTCTCTGTGTTAGCCCTGCGACAGGCTGGCGACCTGTACAGGGCGTACCCTGCCTTTCGCCCTATGATAGCTGGGATAGGCTCCAGCCCTCCCGTGACCCTGAACAGGATAAGCAGAAGAGAATGGACGGATTGATGGATGGATGGATGGATGGATGGATGGATGGATGGATGAATGGATGGAACTTTTACCTGAACATTCCTGTTACTTACTAAAGGTTCTTCTGTGAAAATATTAAATTGTGCTCTTTTGGTATTGCTCCTAGTATGAAATGAAATGACATAGATGTAGATAAAAGATAAACACATAAAAAACACCAAAAGCTGAACTTTGATATTCCTGAGATCCTTTACAGATTAATGCAGTGGAGTATAATTTAATATAAAGGAAAAAGCTTAACCTTTTTTTTTTCAAGACGTGTGATGTAACCATAAAGGAAAATATGAAGACAGCCCACTGACAGTTAAATTAAAACTGAGTTTAATGTCATTTTGCATGGCAATTTAATAACGATATGGGAACAATTTAGGATTCTTAAATGTCAACTAAAAATAATGAAGATTACTTTTATATGAAAGCTCAAACAGCCACAAAGAGTCAACAAAGTAAGATCATTTATTGAGAACCTGCAGAGTCATTGTTTCCTAGTGACTTTTAATTAATGTTTGGTCCTTTGTTTCTCAACTACTGAGCTAGCCATAATGAAAATATAATAAAATTATTGAAATAAACCAAATATCATGATTATCTGAGCTTTGTTTCCATTTTGAGTCCTGGTGTTAAATATAATAATTTGTGCTGAAGTGTTTTGTTTAAAATTGTGTATAATTTTTTTTTTATGAATATGATGGAATTACTAAGTGCTAAAGCTGAAACCTGCAGTGTCTTCCCCTTTTGGCTGTAACAGTAATTAAATAAAATGCATGCCTCCATTGGGCAAAAGCCAGTTAGCAGTGGTAATCCAAGTTTCTCATTATTGTCAGTCACTTTCTTTTCGAGACTTTAATCCTCCTTTTGAACACCAAGTTTCTTCTTTATTTGGAACATTAGAAACTCAGTCATATTCGTCATTGCTGGAGCCCACTCCATTTCCAACTCCTTCAGCTCCCCTCCTTCAGCTCTGTGATATAAACTGATTGTTAGTATTTCACTATTGCTGAAATGCCACAGACGCCAGGTTTTAAACATTGCCGATGAGGCGCACCTGCCCTGTGGGAGTTGCTTGAGGAGCATGACAAAGAGGTGGAGGTGTGACAAGATGCCGATCACACCTCCAAACTTCCCAGATCGCAGTGCACAGGATATCTGATAAATCGAGCCTCCACCCCGTAACGCACAGAACCCAAAGGGCCTGTCGCCAATGTTCAGAGGTGTAACTTCTTTATTCAATTAAAAGTGAAGAAGTACAGGCTCTGAAATGTACTCAAAGTAAAGCTGTGTAAAGCTAACTGAATCTCATGCTATATTAATGTAATAATAAAACAACATTATTACCTGAGAATGGAAACTTTATTTCAATCTAAATTCTAACTAATAATTCACTGAGCTTGAATACTGTTATGTATACTGATGGTATACTGTCTTTATACTGACAGTATACAGGTGGCATAAAGATGGAATTCAGTGACTGAATCTAAGTTCCATCAGCTTAAGTTCAAATTTATCTTTGCTACACTAGATGTAACCTGTGACCATGAACACTACAGCCACTGTGCAGCACTGTGCAACAGAACTGTACTGTAAAAGCACCACAGCACAGCAAACTAACCTGTTTATCCTGCACTAAACTGCAGTATTTTCATGCAGCCTTTGAATAACACAAAGTTAGTGTACCTCAGTTTGTTTTACAGGACAAAAACATAACTTCACATAACTTCTTCCCTTTAAATCTAACATCTCTTATTCCTCTCCTGTTTCTTACATCTTTCTCCATCTCAGTGAAGTTACTGCTCTCTCTTTTCCCTCCCTGGAAACAGAGCAGCTGGACTTTTAGCTAGCAGACACACTGTGTGACAGACTGCAGACAGTTTACTGATATGTGTTGAGCATTTACAAAAGTTGCATTTGCGGTTACCTGCCGCAGCACGTTGCTCCCTTTGTTTTCGCGCCTGTTCTGTAACTAGATGCTGAAGTACTGCAACTGCAACTTATGGGCCAACAATGTCATTCCAGATTGCACTATAAATGGTGCATAAACTATATGGTTTTGCCTGTTTCATGTCTTTGTGTATGATAAACCCTGGGTATGGATGTGTTAAAGAGGTTTGTAAAAGTAACAAACCCATTTTTGAAAATGTAAGATGTAGAAATTACAGATATTTGTGTAAAAATGTAGGGATTAAAAGTAAAAGGTTGCTAGAAAAATAAATACTTAAGTACTTTACTTTAAAATTCTACTTAAATATAGTAACAAGGCATTTGTACTTCATTACTTCCCACCTCTGCCAGTGTTCCCCAGAGGTCCCATGTCAGTTCTCTGCAGGTGAGAGCTGTCTTTGTGGCAGGATTACTGTATAAGCTAATGTGCATAACAAATAAACACAGCCTTGGCCAATATTAGACCACTGAGTGCAGGTTGTCAATCTATAACAGGGCAGGTTGCAACATGAGATTCCACCATTCATTGCATGCTGTTGTGACTTTGTGTGATTAGGAGTCTCAGATTCACTCTTTTCTTCCACTGTAACAAGACTGTTTAATAAAATTTGTCATAAAGAGTTATTACAGTTTGTTGGAATAAATTTCTTTGGATTTCCATGTTAATGATTTGAAATGCCTTAAAGAATTGACTAATAATCAGTCATATTATTCACAAAATGATTTGTTCTTAAATAAAAAACACTATGAATTTCAAAGCCATTGTGCTAAAAAATAAATAAATAAATAAAATCTCAAATGGGTTATGACATTGTGTAAAATGAGCATCTTGCAAATGAATTACACGTGTTACGGTTGCAAGCATTTTCATCATCATCCAGATGGAGGTTCAGTGTATAACCTAGATGGCTGATGGACTGTGTGACTTCATGCCTTGATACAGTGTGACAGGTAATATGATTAATTTATGACACAAGACAATACAAATATTTTAACAGACTAACTCATAATTAGATGTGTTTATCGCATGCCCCCACTGTCTTTTTACATTAGAGATTTCCGATATCTAAATAAGTGGAGGTTTTTGCGATCATAGATTTAATTTGTATAAAATTATTTGCATGGGAGAGGATTACATTACCTTATAGTTATAGGAACACAGCAAAATATTTTAATACTTGCATGTAAGAACTTATCAGTTTTTGCCAGCTCTCCAAAAGATGTAATATATCACTTTATGATGTGAAAAGGTAGCTATAAGATGTTTTAAACAAGACATATGGTAATAATCACTCTCATAGGTTGTTTAGGAAAACAAGCCAGAAGCAACCAGAAATCTTGTTACGGAGTTAAGATGACAGGAAAAAAGTTACAAGCAGCTAGCAGAACTAGCTGAGAATTAACTCAAAGGGCAGGAAAAATCTGAAGGCAGGAAAACATTCAGCAGCAGGTACATGCAGAAGTGACTGGAACATGAAAGGCACGCTGGCATTTGATTGCAGTAAGGGCCGTTGTTAATTGTTGGGCCCTTATTTGATGGAAATGAATAGTGAATGTGTTGACAGGTGTGGCTTAGTTAACAGGAAAAAAACAGGACAGTCTCAGGTCATGGTAGACAGGTTGTGAGTGGCAGCTCTGGAAAGTTCCTGTAGGTTGGAGGGAAGTGAGATGTGGCTGGAGACAGGGACAAAGGGGCAGACTGAGCACAATGAATAGTAATGAAAGATTCTTTGTGACAACTGTACAATAGCCTTCTTATTATGTTAGACTGTATTGATAATAAAGCCAATTTGTTCAAATTTAAAACTCAAACTTCAAAACTCTGGGGTGAAAAGGTGGGAGACCGCTTTTGAGATATGGAATGTTTACCATAGCCTCGGCATTTCTTTGCATTGCTAAAAGTTCTAATCATTTTTTTTTAAATAGTCAGTGTAACACATGAGACACTGTGCGTGGTGCATGTACAGCTTTTACAAAGACAGAGAAATGCAGCGAGCATGTTTCCAGAGAAACCCGAGTGCCTGTACAAATGATATTGATCTGTGTATCGACTAACAAATAGCAATGATGGCTACAACTTGAAACAATGTATTGCCTGCATCTGTTTGCCTTCGTGTTTAAACTAAACAAGGAACAGGGGCTGGGTGGATGTTTTATTAAATTTTTCAGCCTGAAAAAGCCATCAATAAACTAATTGCCACATGAAAAAAAAACTTACTATGTCACTTATTTTTACTCACGGAGCATTTATACTTCATGCCAAATATCTCTGGCTCAGATATAGGAGTGCAACATGTCTTTGCCAGATGTTAATGTTTTCTGCCAGCATCCAGTGCAATCTATCCATTCCCAGATGGATTTCCTCATTCCATCAGTTCTTTATTTGCTCATAAGCCATCTTGAGCAACCTCTGAATTACCAACATAGCTGATATGTTGGTGGAAAGACCTATTTATAGAATTCAAAGGCGTAATGCCCGCTCACATGTAAGATTATACATGTCAGTTTCAAGAGAAACAGACTGAGGTTTGGAGCTTTTTTCCAGCAGGCCATTTCCAGGTCTTATAAACTTTTAATAAAGCCTATAATTTATACCCCAAACAATCTCATGGTAGTCCATGAAATAGTAATAAAAAAAGAAATTTATTTGTTCCTTACAGTATATGTAATTAATTTAAGAGGCCTCAGTTTCATGCCCACTGAACTGCTGTTTTTACACTTTCTTTGTCAATTATTTATTCATTCATTAATTAATTCATTCATTCTTTTCTTTTTCACCGGCTGTACTGTTTGGTTATGTGTCGGCAACAGGACTGCTTGAGGTATAAAGTTTGGAAAAAGATCAGAGCATATTTTCATATATTTCATGTTTCATATTTTGAAATATATTATTTTTATAACCATATTGGCTGCCATATAAAAAAAAATACTAATAAATAAACAGATAAATAAATAAAAATGCTTCGATACACAAACACACACACACATACACATACAGAAAAAGATAGTTCTTATTCTGTGGCTCTTTCGCACTGGTCAGCTAACTCAAGGCTTCTTTTACTCCTGAGTTTCCTTAATGATATACAGGACTTTTTTTTTTTGCCAAGATGTAGCCACTGATGTTATACAGTAATTTTTTGGTTCCCATGAACCATGTCGAGTTTTGCAGTTACAGAAAAAAAGTCCTTCGACGTACTGATGAGTTAAAACTACTTGAAGCAGTCTACAGCAGAATGATCCATGCGCTTGCCACTATTTCAGATAAGCAATCCATGTTCTTTTATTGAAGCAAGAGCTTTTTTCCACTCTGTACAGGTTTGACTCTATATTGCCAGTCCAGACCTTTATGAGTAATGGCCTGTTACGCTGGTGATCCCCACCCCCTGCTCCCACCCCTTGCAGTTCCAATCATTCTAGTGATGGTACAGTGGTAGAGTAGTGGGATATACTTGCCCTGGGCAGTAATTATAAAGGTCTGACTGAGCTTATACGGTTTTAGATCAACATAAAGAATGCCCACCCAGAAAATTAGATCCTGGTGAAGCTTGTAATTAAACAGTTAAATGTCAATGAGCCACTGACCCTTGACACCCTATTGTTCTCCTAAAGCAGCCTGTCACTGATGTTTGACACATTGTCAGTAAAGGTGCTGACTCTTTTCTCATTAGTGAGCTGTTAAACTACAGAAAGTCTAAGCTGCAAGTTTTCATGCCAAATATTTATAACATGGGCAGCTACCATCAGGATTTAATATAATATACAGCACCAGTCAAAGGTTTGGACACACTCACCCATTCATATGAATGTGAATGTGGTACTGCAGCACTTTACTGTAACTAATCAGGAGGAACAATGCTGTTTCTGTCCTGGTCATGGAACACTAGACCAGCTCTTTATTCTCTCGAGGATATTCAAGGGTGCGTAGAACTATGCCCAACCAATCTACATGTGTTTTGTGGACCTGTAGAAGGCAGTGGACCATGTTCCTCAGGATGTTGTGTAGGGTGTGCATCAGGAATATGGGATTGCAGGTCTATGCTGCAGGAGTATGGGGTGTCTGGTCCTTTGTTATGAGCCATTCAGTCCCTGTACAACTGCAGCGAAAGCTTGGGCTGCATTGCAGGCAATAACTCTGACTCGTTTCCGGTGGGTGTTGGACTCCACCAGGGCTGCCCTTTGTCACAGATTTTGTTCATGATTTTTAGGGACAAGGCTATTGATTTATTTGTGGATATAGATTCCCACCTATGGCCATGAGCTCTGGGGAGTGACAGAACGAATAAGAGGTAGGAATAAGTGGTGGAAATGAGCTCCCTCTGAAGGGTGTCTGGGTTGTCTCTTAGAAATCCTGTGGGTATCTCAGTCATTAGGGAGGGACTCAGGGTAGAGCAGCTACACAGCTAAAGAAGCCAGCTGAGATTGTTAGAGCATCAGACTAGAATACCTCATGGACACTTCCTAGGTGAGGTGTTTTAGGGCATGCCCATGCGAGAGGAGTCCCCAGCACAGCCACAGGATGTGGCTATGGAGGAGGAGGGCTGGGTCCATGACCTGGACCTTTGGAAGTGGCAGAAAAATGGATAAATGACTGGATGGATTATAAATATTGGCCAAATGTTATAGTAGCCTTTAAAAAAAATTGCCCTTTTTGAATACCACCTTTATGACAGACAGAATATATCCATTATCTCAGTGAAGCATATTTTCATATTTCATATGTTTTTTGAACAACAGCAACAATCCCATATCTGCTAAGATTGTTTTGAACGCCTGACATTAGCATTAACTATTCTTATAAATTACCATTTTTAATTTCGCATCCTAGCTTGAATCATTGAATTGCAAATAACCAACATTTTTTAATATAAATCATTTTGTGTTACGAAGAATTGTAAAAACACCAGCAATGTTTCTGCTCTCAGCACACAGCTAATCTTACTGCTCATTTTAATGACTCCCTTCCCTCATTTATTCTCCCCCTCTCCTGAATTCTCTTGAAATGTATTGTTCTGCTGGGAAGATTTTTAGCTCTCGCAGCCATCCTGCCACAGAAAATATCTGCCTCACCGAAACTGCACACAGGTGTAGTCACTGAAAGTGCAGCAAGTATTGCTTTTTGATTCAAGCTGCTCTGTTCCGAGGTATAGCACAATTATGCAATGCTTTCTTTCATTATAGTAACAGTCAAACCTAGTCTGTTATGTTTCATGTTATGCTTAAGTTGCAAACTTCATCCACCATGTGGTTATCAGTGTTTTTCAGTCTTTTTTATAAAAATATTTTAAAATAGTTCTTTATTTCTGTTTGATTGATTGTTTAAAATGCAGGAGAAACAAGAGGTTGCACAAATACACTGCCACTGCAAATGTGTTAATTATAATGAAAGTTAAAACTAAGAGATGAACAGTGAGAATGTAGACTAATACAAAGCTACACAATAGCACAATGACACTGCAACGGAGTCTGAGAAATCTGTGGTTACTGTACAGTATTGTGGCACTGGCATACCTAGATGGTTCCAAGGTCAAGTCAGGTCTCTTTGCACAGTCGCTCGCTTGGAATAAACCACCTACAATATGTTCCCTGGAGTGATTCAGAAACACTGCAAAAGAACAATGTTTGTCGAAAAAAACAACAGTTTCTTATCAAACAGTCTGCCCTTTAAAAATAGCAGCCTTAGATATGAACGCTCATTATGATGCCTTTCTGTGCCTTTTATGCAAGTTTCTGTTAGCTCATGTAATGATCAATCCATCAATCCAGCAGTGTTTGACCTGTGGAAAGATGTTAGAGAAACTGCAGACAAGACGAGACAATGACGTGATTTTAAGATGTGACAGCTCACATCCTGTCGTCCATGTCACTGTTAATTGGCTGTGCTGCTTATTGTTGCTGCTGCAGTGCCAGGTGGACAGCGAGAAGACTAGGCTTTTTGTTTCAGTACAAATATGTAAATCATTAATAATACAAATTGTATAAATATAATTCTTCTTTTTCTTCTTTTTTTTTTGTAAATAGATTTGACTGAAACGTGTGCAAAAGACCCCAGAACCACTTTTAAATACATTATGCTCGTGAATGCACAAAAACATTTAGACAATGCTTGCTATTTAGACAGTTGGACATGTTCTGTATTTAGGTGTCAGACTTTCCTGGCAATATAATTTGGACCTGAATTAAATGATTATGTTGATTAATGAGGCCTTTGGATAAATTAAACTGTTCAATTTTTCAAAAAAAATATACAATTCTGCAGAATGTGTTGTGCGACGCATACCTAAATGACAACTCCTCTGAAGAGATATTTCATAAATGTTTTTTCTTTGCTTTGAAAGAAAAAAAAGCAAAGCTAATAAGTTCAGTAGAATGAGATATATATATATATATATATATATATATATATAAATATAAATATATATATAAATATATATATATACATATATATATATATATATATATGTGTGTGGGTGTATATATATATATATATATATATATATATATATATATATATATATATATATATATATGTAAACCTGAATGATATATACAGTATATAACAGAATAAAGATCTGGGATGTTGATATTAGTGGGTTCATTATGCTGCAGTGGAGTAAAACATCCATTCACTCCATTCCCACCGAGCCTAAAACGGGTTATTAGATGAGATATAACCGGCCTAAATTAAGGGCTTAGAAACAGGCTTTGTGTAGACAGCAAGAAACCTTCATCAATTCTTTTACCACCTTTCTAGTGACTTGAAGCATGTTGGTGCAGCTGAATGTGAGGGATGGTCAATGGTCTTCATGGACATCCTAAAAAGTATTTTAGGATATTTATTGATGCGTATAAAATGGGACTGGCTTGTAAAATAGAGACACCTATAGTGAAAAAAAAAAACTGGGAGCCAATCTTGTGATTGGATCTCAGTGTTTCTGCTAAGGCAGATTCAGAGTCATGGACATAAATACAGTGATGTTCTGTTATTTCATTGCTTTTTTGGAAGTTAATGACAATTTTAAAGACAACAAAGTGGACATGTGCAATAGAGGTTTGTATTTGTGTGTTTGCATTACTTACACCTCAGTACAATAGCTGTGTTTGGGGTTGGTTTACCTATAAGACTGCTAATAAGCAGAGGCTTATATCATAGCAATTATGCTAAGATAAAATTTTTAAAGAGTTTTGTTTTATGTACTGAATGACAGTCAGGTAAGTGTCTTTTTATTGTCTAGTCTTTACATTTTAAATTTTGTGGTTTTCTTGTAATTAATAAACTAAAGAAAAGAAAAAAATATGTTTTATTAGGAGCATTAAAAAAGCCTGTCGTTCTGATACTTAAACCTAGACGATAAAGTTGTTTGTTGTTCATATTTTATAATTTCTATTCACTGGATTGATTCTGACTACTTCAAGGCAATTTTGGGTTATTCAGTGAAGAATTAGAACATTTTTGTAAAGAAAACCAAGATAGAGGTTGAAAGAAAAGACAATTTGCCAAGACCTTCACAGTTATTGGAAACAGGACTTGTGGATTCCATGAAATGGGAAAAAAAACGAATTCTATATTTATTTTTAAAGTTTTGAAAGTAGATCAGTCATGTTTGCCTTTTCTCTCCTGGAAATAGATCAATACCAGTTTATTGTGGAACAGAAAATTGCTAATCAGCGCCTCAAAAGAGCATGACCAAATGTGCCAATCACGCTGCGAATTCTAAATTAAACAGCACTATCGTCTTTGATTTTTCTCTAAATCTCAACAAATTTATACTGATCCTATTATCCAGTAATGCTTTTGTGCAACAGCACAGGTACTTTTCTTTGTCTTCAATAATATTTCATTTGTCTTTGTTTTGGTGTGTGCCTTTCATCTCTGGAGTTTTCTAAAGCATGCAAACAGATAAATGCAACTTGATAAATAATTGGAGCATGTGATTGACCTGTCCTTGCTCACTTTCTGTTAGCTTGACATTTTTCCCAAGCTCTGAGAAGAAAAGAAAAAAAAACACAGAATGAATAAAACACTATAACACAATGGTAATACAAGTAATAGATGCAGACTGGAGATCTTGTTTAATTTAATGGTCCAGATGGCTGGGTAGAGGCTTCAGTACTAAATCATGACAGTTAGAAGTCTGCATTGCACTTTCTAGCAAAGAAGAGGCCATGTATTCATCATTGCAAATACTTAAATATATATGAGTGCAGCTTCTTTGTCACCCTTTTATTAGATCCATCCATCCATCCATCCTCTTCTGCTTATCCTGTTCAGGGTCGCGGGGGGGGGGGGGGCCTGGAACTTATCCCAGCTGTCATAGGGCGAGAGGCAGGGTACACCCTGTACAGGCCGCCAGCCTGTCGCAGGGCTAACACAGAGAGACAGACAACTATGCACACTCACATTCACACCTATTGGCAATTTAGAATCACCAATTAACCTAACCCCACTAACTGCATGTCTTTGGACTGTGGGAGGAAACCGGAGTACCTGGAGAAAACCCACGCAGACACGGGGAGAACATGCAAACTTCACACACTTTTATTAGATATTATATTTACTAGCGGTGTTACACTTTGGATTCCTCTGTTTATTGGTATTCCTTATTTCCAGAAAGATCATTATAGTCCATTCCACTATTCCAAAAATCATTAAAAGATGAAGAAGTTCTGATGGTTTCCCTGCCATCACATGATCCTAAAATGACTCCACGTCTGAGCTATTTGAGAGTAAGATGCCAATGAATATTGATGCAACTGCTAGACTGGTGAACTTTTGGCATCCTGCAGTATCTGCAGTTACCAGAGAAGAAAAGATTTTTTTTTTTTTTTTTTTACAAAAAACAGTTGATTATCTTGTTCATGCCTCAGCTCTGTACTGCTATCATCAGAGCCACATACTCTTAAGCTGAATATTAGTTTGTGTCTGGTGAACTTTTCAGTTTGTTTTCAATTTAAATTAAAAAAAACTGCAGCAACTTGAGGGCTTCTGATAAATTTTTAGCTATTAATGCCACATTTAACAAATCTAATGCATAAAGGTTGCAAATACTTTTTTTTTAATGTTTAAGAGCACCACCAAATATTGGTTGTGCATTAATCATTAATAAATATAAGTTGTTCATGATTCTATTTGTTTGCTTATTAATGTAATGCAATTCACTTTATACCCCTATTTATAACAATACTGCCTGGATGAGGGTCAAATGGTTCAAATGCTTTGAGACATTTTAGATTATATAATCAATTTTTCAGTAAAATTGTAACACACTGAAAAAGATGTAAACAGTACATGAACCACAAATCAAAAAAACAGAACATTGTCATGAATGTTTGAATTGTTACGCTGCCAAACAGTTGCTTGCTTCTGACACTCTGCTGATTTATGTATATAATCTCCTCAGATCATTATTGCCAAATGCAGACATCGTTTTAGAGCATCAGCAGCCCACAATATATACAGCATTATCATCAATTATATGCAAATCGCAACAGGGAATACATTATCTTTGGATGATTTGTATCAGTAATTAGATGCCAGGGAGGCAGGATGGCTCTGGATATTTGATATGGCGGACCTACGGCCTCAGTCTCCGTCTAGCAGGTAAACTCATTCCAATAGCTGGAGCAGACAAGAATAGCATCAAGAATTTCAGTCAAGTCTGGTTCTTCTCGTCTCTAATGTGCCCGCACATCCAATTTCGAGTGCTGTTACTGTCAAACGCAGAAATGACCATTTCTTTTTACCGATAAAAATAGCGTGCACGGCATGAATTCTTAAAATATTAATGTATATTTTAGTATCGCAAATCAAGGAGATTGAGTGACAAAACATGTTGGAAATATGAACATACTAAAATATGAGTTCATCCCTGGTGAATAACAAGTACACGTGTTATGCGTGTACACATAAAACAGCAAAC
Organism: Pterophyllum scalare; assembly: GCA_024447675.2. Lineage (NCBI taxonomy): Eukaryota > Metazoa > Chordata > Actinopteri > Cichliformes > Cichlidae > Pterophyllum > Pterophyllum scalare. The sequence continues at coordinate 78,613 of JAMQGT020013057.1, read as the reverse complement.
AAACTCATCTGCGTGTTGAATGAATATTTATAAAAGCGGTGTAATGCGTATCCCACTGATAGTCTAATGTTTGTGTCCAGGAGAGAATTAGAGAAGGAAGCCAAGTGCCTCTTGTGCTCTCAGCATGGGTGCCCAGCATAAACAACAAACTCTGCACATCATCTTGCTTCTTTGGTATTTGGTTAGTGTTGCAGCAGCGCAACTGAGAACAGAGAAAACTAACTGGGGTCGTGCTCCAGTTTTGTTTGGCGATTTCTGATGCATCCCAAACGGTTGACCAAATGAAAGCACGCGCCATCTGAAGTACACTTGTAATCGAGATAATTAACTGCTGTGTGTTTAATAATGCACAAAAATAGTGCTGGAATCATTACTGCCTGTTATAAAATGACTGCGTAAATTTGTCTTGAAATGCTTATTGCTTTAATTAAACCGACTAATTTTTCAACGCATGTGACACAAACCCGTGATGCATTATTGCTATCTTAGACCTTGATCATGTATTCCGGTGTCTCATTACAAAAAAATGAGCTTACAGTAGCTCACGAGATCAAACATTCGCTTTGAAAGGTCATGTGAACAACATGGTTGAAACGTGGGGGGTTTTGCTAATAGCAAATTGTTATGGCGGTGAATAAACAGTCATTAAGAATATGCCGTAAAACACTTAATTAAAATCATGAAAAATGATTACTATATGTTTAAAGTAAGGAAATTTCAGCTTCGGGCTAAGCCTTAGGGTTAGTGTAGAATAATTCCCATGGTTAGAATTTGAAAAGTGCAACTCTAAACATGATATGAAATGGGGGCTCAGAACAGCGTGCACTGCTTTGGTGAGCGGTGTTAGAAAGGAAAAGGAAAAAGGAAGGAAGCGTCCTCAGAGGTTAAAGATCCACTCTGCTGAAGCACATTTTGATAATGATAATGAGACTTTCTGCTTTGATGCACCAAGTTTTGAATTTTTATTTATATGAAATATATTTATCCTTTTTTGATTAAACAGCACAGCATGTGAAGGACAAAAAAAAATACTCTTTAAAGGGCCTGCCAGATAAAAAACAAAGTTTAAAAAATATATTGTATAGTGGAAAGATGTGCTAATAGTTTGTATGCTAGTTTGAGTCAGCTGTTGCTTCCAGCATGTTGATGAAGAGTATCACTGTTGTCTGGTACATCACACACAGGAGTGCTACGACATGTGACTGAAATCAAAGTGAAACCCAAAGAGCTCTAGACAGCATTAATTGGACAAAATTAAAATTAACAACAAAAACCCTGAAACTATGTAACTAATTTCTTCTCAAACCTCTGCTTGGCCAGAACTACCAAGAGGTTTCCTTCAATTAATTTGAGTTTGTTTACCATCCAAGGTCCCCTAAAGTTGGTGATTGTGTGTTTGCTGGTGTCAGAGAATGGGTCAGTGTGGTCTCACAGCATTTGCAGAGAAATTCTCAATTTTCAATCTGGCATTGGGGTATTGGCACCTGCCCTTGTTGCTCATCTTCCACATGATTCACTGACTAATCTAGCATACCCTTCCCTAGCTGCAAATGTGTTTAGTGAAGGGCAGATAAGACCTGTCACATATGAAATCTATTTTTCTCCCCACCTCACCTTACTGGTAATGTCCTGACAGATGTAATAGCCCCAGCTGATGTTGTGACATGAATGAGGGAAGGAAGTTAATGGAACATTCAAATCTCATCGCATAGCTTCAACTGACTGATTTTGAATTGTGATGCCAAGTCCAAGGTATATTTGCATATACATCTCACACAAGGCTGGTCTGATTTTATTACGTGTTTAATTTATTTATTTCCAGTCTTATGTAAATTTGATTAATTTAACGTTATTGTACCTTTAAAATTTTTGATTTTGCTGTCAGTCTTTTGCTGTTAAAATTGCCTTGCATTGTTTTGCATTGTTTGGTTAGAGGCTATTAGCAGTCGCAGTCAGACTGTCAAATAACTCACAACATTTTGCCGAGCATGCTGTCAAATTGAATGCTGTCCCTCAGCTTCTAATGGGTTGTTTGCTTGTCACTGCTAAAACCCTATCCTTTTCTGAGTACAGTGAGAGGCCCAGCAGCGCCTCTTTTTTTGCTGAGGGAACCTGCGTGTTTTAATGTTAGGAGGGACATTTTAACAGCTGCAGACATAATACTCACCCAGTAAGATCTTGTTTCCAATATACTATTTTCTGTTAAAAAACAAATCAAACTTTCTCAGCTTATCAAATATGTGGGAAAAATAACAGGCATACCTCCTGGTGCTCACTGTACGGCTCCATAGCTAAGGTGATTTAGAAACCATCTGGCCAGGAAGAAATATTCATTGCCTTGCAGTTGCGCACCTCTGCCAGCCAAGTTTACATTCGTGTCTGCCGAGTCTCATAATATATGGAGTGAAGTCTTTGTAGGAGGTTGGCATCACCAGTGAAGTACTTGGCATTATATGAAATATGGCCATAACCTCTTCTTCTGTTTCTGAGCTATGTCTTTGAATAATGGCCAGAAAAGTGTTTTTGTTGTGCTGTGATGTTACAGGGTAAGCTGTCCTCACCATTTTATACAGGATTTTGTCATAATTAGCACATGAATTCTCGAGTTCTAACCAATAACGCATTTTGTGAGGTTGCAGTTACCTTTGACTATGAAATTATGATCAGTTCATTCTTTAATCAAAGTAAATATTTGTGGTGTTTTTAATTAACTTTCAATGAAAAATTTGAATTTCACCGTTCACGAGACATTTCGCATTGATCAGAATGAGATGAACATCCTGAAAACATGATGCCTCTGGCCAAGACTGCTGGGCTTGTCGAGGCAAAGAAGTTCAATTCAGTTCAATTTTATTTATATAGCGCCAAATCACAACAGTCGCCTCAAGGCTCTTTATACTGTAAGGTAAAGACCCTACAATAATTAAAGAGAAAACCCAACAGTCAAAACAACCCCCTATGAGCAAGCACTTGGTGACAGTGGGAAGGAAAAACTCACTTTTAACAGGAAGAAACTTGCAGCAGAACCAGGCTCAGGGAGGGGCAGTCATCTGCTGCTACTGGTTGGAGGGGGGGACAGGACAAAACACTCTGTGGAAGAGAGCCAGAGATTAATAATAACTAATGATTAAATACAGAGTGAAGTTTAAGCAAAGTAAATAAGGTGAATGAAAAGAAACGGTGCATCATGGGAACCCCCCAGCAGCCTAGGCCTAAAGCAGCATAATTAAGGGGTGGTTCAGGTACTTCGTCAAACAAAATTTTTTTATCATTTTAACTGTGAAGGAATTTGTACTCCCACATATTATCAGTATATTTTCACTTTAAAATTTGTCCTTCAGAAGCGTTAAATATGTTATTTTTTTAATCCTACATTAGTCCTATAAAGGTGACTAAATGTTTTTTTTCCTAATTCTGTGCGTGATCCATACCACGGGTGTTTTTTTTTTGTTTGGGTTTTTTTTGGAGGTTTTGGACAACTGGAAAGTATAATTGAGACTCCTAATCTACTGTGGTGACTTTATAAATATATTTTAAAGAACTAACACATTCCATTTATCCATTTTATAAAAATCTAAATGTAAGCCATCCTTTGAAGTTCATGCCCAGAAAT